>JAUPMG010292379.1:0-17443 GCA_031762675.1 Pachysandra terminalis | reverse complement strand
TTAAAGGGGGCATTACCCTATCCGCAATTCCTTAAGGGAATGACTCTGATCCGGTGAGGGTTTCACCCCCCACCTCGACCTTTTAAAGGGGGCATTATCCTATCCGCGATTCCTTAAGGGAACGACTCTGATCCGGTGAGGGTTTCACCCCCCACCTCGGCCTTTTAAAGGGGCATTACCCTATCCGTGATTCCTTAAGGGAACGACTCTGATCCGGTGAGGGCCTCCACCTCGACTTTTTCAAGGGGACATTACCCTATCCGCAATTCCTCAAGGGAATGACTCTGATTCGGTGAGGGTTTCACCCCACCTCGATCTTTTAAATGGGGCATTATCCTATTGACGAATTAGTCCATTTCAGGGTAGGTTAGGCCCGGGATGGAATGAACCCGAGTTACCTTTCACTGGTTTATCTGCGATTGTCATTGCCACGTGGCGCTCTGTCATTCGCCCGGTTCGATCATCAGTATCAAATTGTGCGTTTTGAAAAAAAAAAAAAATAAAGAGTTTTGCTAACAGTACTCATGAATAGGGATCGTACGGAACGAGTTTTGACAAATCCTAACTCGCCTTAAAGGAATTTCCCTAATACGAAATCTACTCCTAAACCTATCGGGTTGGTATCAGGGTAGGGCAGTTTTGACCGGATTGTAGGATTTTCAACAACTACAAAAAAAAAACCCGTAAGTAGGATGGCTTAAAAATAAATTGTTTTTTTTAAGATAAATCTATACTTTATATATATATATATATATATATAATTAATTAATTAATTTATAAGGAATGGCAACGGGACCTGTTAAGATCGGGTTGAGCCAATCCCAAACCCGACCAATGGATTATCAAACCCTAATCATTAAGAACTGAGCCGACTGATTACCCGTTTAACCCGTCCCATTGTCATCCTTA
The DNA here is from genome assembly GCA_031762675.1 of Pachysandra terminalis. Lineage (NCBI taxonomy): Eukaryota > Viridiplantae > Streptophyta > Magnoliopsida > Buxales > Buxaceae > Pachysandra > Pachysandra terminalis. The sequence goes on along the minus strand of JAUPMG010292379.1, from coordinate 16,534 downwards.
GTTACTCACCAAGTATGAGAAAAGGCTGAAGTATGCCAATACGAAGCACTTGCCTAATATAGAAGGTAATGCGCATGGAATTAGTATAATCGATTCATACTACAAGGAGAATGGTTCAAGAATCAAATTTCACCAGACTTATTTAAAAACTCAATCTTATTTGCTTGTTCAATTCCAGTCATAGGCACCATTATTTTCACTGTGATTGACTCAGCTGCATTATAATTTTAAATATGATTCATGTGAAAACTTATGATTTTCATTTTGATTCAAAATTTAAATTTGTATTTATTTTAAATGATATTACTTTTTTTTTGTTTTAAAAATGATTTTCAAATCGACATAATCTCTGTGTTTGGAACCTTGGATTCTAGAATAAACATTGAAATAAACAGCTTTCTGTACACGCAATTTTTGGAAGCTACTCCATACCTACTTCACCAAAATAAACTTCTTGAAAAAGTATATCCATCCAAAATAGCTTTTAAAAATATCACCAAATACCTAAACATTGGATAGAAAATCCTTTTAGATCTAAAAAGAGCTTCCTGTCTTGTAAGAAGCTAAGGCAAACGGGATCTTAGTATTGTCCACTTGCCAAATCAAGATATTAATGTGAGCTTTACTTTTCTCCCACCAATGTGAAAACAAGAAAAAATGGAAGATGCTTTTTGCCCAAATTGCTATCTCTACCATATTTGGTCATAAGGGATTTCATATCTATGTAAACTTCCTTTTCCTTTATTCCCATTCCCAAAGACTAACATAAAGTGGAATCAAATTCCCCTTGTAGAGCAAGTAACAAAGTTCCCTAATAATAATAATAATAATAAATATGGAGATTTTTTCTCATCCACACACACACATACTTTGCAAAAAAAACACGAGAGAAAATAGCAGATGAAATGAAACCCAGAACCCAGAAGGGTTGTGTTTCCTTTAATTACTACTGATTGCTATTGTTCTATTTCCCAAAGATGGATTTGAACCACCAAATGCCTTTGGTGTCTTCGGATCCCTCTCCCTCTGGATGAGGATCAGTGTGTGTTGTTTTGTGGAGTTTACTGACATCATAACCCTCCTCTTTGGCCTTCTCAACAAGCTGATTGTAGATTTCTTCATCCATATGGTTTTCCCTGCACAAGATCTGTTCAAACCAATGACCCAATTACAACCTCATTTGTTTGAAAATCAAAGTAATTTTAAAAATTAATAACAATAATAATAATAATAATAATAACAAGAAACAAACCCCACAAACAAAACTGTGTTGGAAACTTAGAAAGATAATTTTAATCCCCCCCCCCAAAAAAAAAAAAACAACTTAGAAAGAAAACATAAAGTTCCTTAATTAAAAATTCAATCCCCTTTACTAAAATAAAGATGAACACCAAGTATAACAACATTATCTAAGAAAACCACAAGCAAGATCAACCTCCAAAAACTTCAAAAAACATTAAAACAATAACCTATCTCGTGATATATATAACCAAACCCACAATTCTATATATCAAAATCTATCAGAAAAAAAAAATGAATTTAGGGGAAAGAATAATTCTAAACATACCCAGAGATAACTCCTGGAAGGCTGTCCAATAAGAGCATACTGATAATCATCATCAAGATACAAAACCCAATAATCCCCAACAACTGGAATTATGGGCAAGAAAGGAGGAACATAGAATTTCACTTTGAGCTTAGCCTCATCACTTGAAGGATCAGCCTTATAAGCAGTTCCTTCTATATACCCTCTCTTCCCATCACTCCATGTTTCATTGAGGACATTAACATATACCATCATCTCTCAAAGTATAAGTAGCCCTTGTGTTTATTCCATTTTTGGGTTGAAACCATGAAGGAAATGAAGCTATCTCATACCACCTACCCATGTACCTCTTCAAGTCTAAGCCTCTCACCACTTCCATCTCTTTCTGAGCCATTCTTGCTCAAGACTAATGTGAAGTTGTTTAATCTGGGTGGTTCTTGATTTTGAAATTACAGGAAGATAAGATACAAAGCTGGCTTTGTTGTAATGGGGATTGATTTTAAGGTGATATGTGTAAGCTTTATAGCCTTAGCGTCTAAAACTGGAAAGTAAAACGTCCCAGATGGATCTGGGAGATTCCAGGCTGTTGTACAGGAGACAAAGCTTCAGTGTAGTAATTTATAAAAGGAATGAGGTTTTACTACAGTGAAGCAAGACGGGTGTGATGGTTTAATTGGTTTTGGTGTTGGATTCAGTGATGGTCCCACATAAGAATTAAGTCAAAAATCAAATCAACTGGGCAAATGTTAACCATCTGATATTTCTTACCTTACCTAAGCAAAAAGAATCATCTGATGGCCTGATTTGATTATAATTTTCACAATGAATCAAGCCTGTGTTTATCCTGTTGTCTGATAATTTTGAACAATGTGGATTGCTTACACACACACAGTCGGAAATTTCAACCATTTCGAATCTTCCAACGAATTCGAAAATCTGGATATTTCGGGGGAAATTTTGGTCGAAATTTTTTTTATAATTAAATTAATTGAACGAAATAAGACTTAGCAAATTTCGAATCAAAATTTTGGATATTTTATCAAAATAAATTTAATTTTTTTTATTTAAAATATTTTAATACAGACTTAATTTCAACCAATCTCTATTTTTTTCTTTTCTTTTTTAGTAAGTACTAAGTAATAATTTCTAAAATATAATTTCTAAAATTAGTCAATAAAAAGTGATATCTTCATTAAATTAAATAGTATTTATGAACATACAAATTTCAAAAAAAGCAACAAATAAAATTCTGATTAATAATGTGAAATAATACAAAAGTTAACAACTAATAAATACAGCATTTATGTTACAACATCCAAAAAATATATAAGTATCCAAAACATATTGGATTCAAATTCTAACATCTAAAAAAACACAATGTATAAAAGTTTAAATTGAAATTTTAAACTTTATTTATTGATTTCCTTCAATTTACGCGTGTACATAATCTGTAAAAGAAAAAACATTAGTAATAATATCTATTATATATAATAATTAATAAAATAATGTATCTAATATCAACTCCTCCCTAATAGTACTCTTGAAGATTATATAATTTCCTGCAATAATAACAACAAAAAATATACTAGACGAGTATAAAATATCTTAACTAATAAAATATTAATTATATTATCACCTACAACTACTGGAAATTAAATTTGGAAGTGGCTAAGTTTATAGTTATTACAGAACCATAAATAATTATAGAGTAAAATAGTCTTTAATAAATTACTATTTATAGAGTTTTAAATAATGTTTTGATGTTATTTATAGAATTTTAAATAGAGTTATTAACCCTTTTTTTTTTACTTTTAATTAGATTTCAGAATAATTTCGGCCGAAATAACCAAAATTTCAACAGAAAGTTTCGTTGATAAAGTGAACATTTCGGGTAAAAAATTAGGACAAAGTATAAAAATTTCGGCCAAATAAATTAGTCCGAAATTACTTCATTTCGTATTTCATCCAACCCATCCGAAACCGAAATTTTGCGAAAACCTAAACCCTAAAAAAAAAAAAAAAACTTGTAATATGGATTATCAAAGAAGAAAAAGGAACTATGCTAAAATGTCAATACATACTAGATTACTCAAATTAACTTACCTATCTTGTGGTCTGGGTCAAGCAAAATATCTTTTCTGCTTTTATGCTCCGAATAAAAACAATATTCCCAAACCATTTGTGGGATGGGTAAATCAAAATATCTTTTCTGCTTTTATGCTCCGAAATCCGAATAAAACAATATTCCCAAACCATTTGTGGGATGGGTCAATCAAAACATCTATTCAAACGGAACTCACCCATGTTAGACAGGTTGGTGATGGTCGTCCGAACCAAATCCACTTAGAAGAACTTGATTCCTAATCAATTAGCCTTCTATTTTTATTTTTATTTTTATTTTATAGAACTTATAATGACGAATAATCTCATTATTATTATTATTATTATTATTATTATTATTAACCAAGCTAAACTTGCAGATAAATTTTGATGGATATTTTCAAAATGATTTGGTTTTGTATTGTAAGCTTTTGTTTGTGAAATCTCTCTTGTTTATAATGGAAAACTACATAAAAGGTAAAAGCTTCATACAAGGTGAGTTCCCTAATACTTATGTGTTTAAAAGCAAAATGAATGATAACATACATCGCATTTAGGTCGGTGGTATGAAGCACCATTGCACACGCTCATGCGTGAGGGTGCTTGAGTTAAGGCACTCATGGTTTGATGGTTCGAACCACTCTTGATTCTAGTTGATCTTCTGATCGGACACACCTAATGGATCCAAGTGATCTGGATTGTCAGAAGACGTATTTGATTGTTTTCGTACGATCAGGACCATCCGATTAGAGGTGTATTTTATCAAAGATGTATCAACCAATCATGTGTCGCTATAAGGTGAGTTCTTAATCGTAGGATCATGTTTGCACTTGATCGATGATGGGTGAAGGGTTACATGCTTTTCGGATTTGATCCAGGCAGTTGGATCAAGATCGTACAAATTGGTGATACATGGAAGTCTATAAATTGACTAGAGATCCAGATCAATTAAATAACCCACATTCGTTCCAATCCAAATTTGATTAAAAGAGAGATCCATCAAGGCTTTCATCAAGTGTTTGGGATCATCAATTTTATATACAAAATATCATGTTGTGATCGAACGGTTCATATCCAATAATCACAGCGAATTTTAGATTTTATTATATCATGAAGACATTTTCTCACGAACCCATAGTGCATCTGCGATCTTAATTGAAGAGGGAAAATCTTAGCTAAAAGAAAACAAATCGATCATGTCTTGAAACTTCTGCGATCTTAATTGAAGAAGGAAAAACTTATCTAAAGAAAACGAATCGATCATGTCTTGAAACTTGTTTATCAACAATGCGAATTTTATTACAAAAGTAAATTACTATTGGATCAATTTGTAGATTTTATAGACATTCTCATTCACCAATCGAGTTTTTCATTTTATTAATTAAAGGATAATAATTTAAACATCCGATTATTTTTCTTTAAATTAGGTTATCTTTAGAATTACGAAATCGCAACAACCAATTATGTTATAAAGATTTAGGTGGCGTTTGGCCCGGCTTGTGCTTATGGATAAGCACTTAATGGAAAAGTGGCTCAATGGGAGCACTTATCTACAACAATAATAAGTACTTCAAACAAATTGTGTTTGGTAAAAACATTTATTTTAGTGCTTATGAAGAAAATTAGTGTTTTTTTTCATAAGCCTAAACTTGGATTAACCCGAAATGGACCGAATCAAATGGTGGTGGTGGTGGGGGTGGTGTGGTGGTGGTGGGGGGTGGTGGTGGTGGTGGTGGTGGTGGTGATGGAGTGGTGGGGATGGTGGTAGTGGTAGTGGTGGGGTGATGGTAGTGGCGGTGGCGGCGGCAGTGGTGGTGGTGGTGGGGTGGTAGTAGGATGGTGGTGGTGGTGGTAGGATGGTGGTGATGGTGGGGTGGTGGTGAGGTGGTGATGGTACTGGTGGTGGTGGTGGTGGTGGTGGCGGGGGCGGTGGTGGGGGTGGTCGAATTGTTCATAGTTACATTGTAATAGCTTATGCATAAACACTTGGGAGAAGTTGACTCAGCAGCTTCTCCTTTATGGGTAGCCTTCCTCTAGTATGGATACACACTTACCCAAAAGCCCAGCCAAACACGTTTTTTAAATTTAATAAGTACTTATATAAGCTATAAGCTATAATAAGTGCTTATAGAAGTAATGCCAAACGCAACCTTAAATTCTGTTTCATCTATAGCTACGAAATCACAACAACCAATTACCTTGCTGTTGTCATACTATTATCTACAACTAAATAAAATCAAACTGTGTTTTCTCCAAATTACCCATAAAATCCTAAATATTAAAATCAGATTAAATATTTTAAACCTAATTTAAGAGGCTAAAAACCCACCCTATACATTAAAAAAAAAATCCCCCCAAAAAGATCTGAAATTTTGATATGAATTATTCCTATAAAAAATTATAAGATATAAATTCTAAAATAATTTTTCTGTTATTAAGTTTTGGTATTAACTAAAAAATTCCAAAAGACGAGAGTCCTTATCAGCTAAAGAAACGCAACTAAATTCTCTTCTAAAAAGATTTTTTAAGAGATAAAACGAAACTTTTTTAATATACAGAACTATTATACTTATTAAAAAAAACACATCTTTTAAAGAAAAAACGATTTTTTTTTCCACAACACTTGTACCAATCAACGTGCAGTCGTCACTGTATTAGGATCGACTAGGACTAGTCTAAAGCCACGATACAACTACTGTATTGTGTGACATTGGATTAAATCGGTCCAATCGATATCAAAATGAACCGATTTAGTGATAAATACAACCAAATTGGTCCAATCGATATCAAAATGAACCGATTTAGTGATAGATACAACCAAGTCAATATATATATATATATATATATATTTTTTTTTAATTTATAAATTGAACGGTCCATACCAGTATCTATCTAGACTGATCCGGTAGCAATTGATATTGTTTGGCGACCGATCTTACCGTTCAAAAAAAAATTGTTTAAAAAAATTTGGGCAATCCATGTTTTTACCTGACCGGGATCGGCTGGGACCGATCCGGTCCCCCGATCATGAGGCTTTAAACCTTTATAATGTCATAGTGAACAGTTGGACTATATGTTCGGACCTTTCAAATGTGAACCGCTGCATTTCCGGTTCATTATCCGGTTCGCTTTCTGAAAAGACTGTCCCAATCAACTACCAATCCGGGAAATCAAAAAAAGAACCCTTTCCGTAAAAAGGAGCCTTCCACGTCCCAAATTATAGTCGTAGAGTTGCTTTTAGGATATCTGGGGTTATGGACCTTTATGACTGCCCAATGAAAAAGAATGATCCGAAATAAGGAACTAAATAACTTCTGACAGATGGACAATTTCCACTTATCTAATCCCATATGGACGGTCGTCAAATTACCATGATATCTCATTCTATTTTAGCCAACTTGGCAAAACACGGGAGCGGATCCTCTGACAGAGAACTCCCTGTTAACACCCTGTTAACACCATCTCTAATCGACATCTGTCCTGGGGGCGGGGGGGCACAGAGCAGTTGACGAGGTTCAAAGTTTGACGGAGTTTTAAAATATTAAATTAAATTATTTAATGACAAAATGTCTTTTCAATGTAAAAAAGCTAAGAGAAAAGAGGGAAATCACCTTTTCAACATAAAAGCTAAGAGTGGAGAGAGAATTACCTTTCGTATACAAACAAAATAAAAATTTGAAAAGGTTATTCTCTTTCGCTTTTGCATTTGGGCAAATTTTACTTTGACCCATGTAGTTTCTGATAATTGGACACGTATTCTCTTGTTTTTTAAATCCCACTGTCTATGTGATTCATTGTCTGGTCTCAGGTACTCCTCACTAACAAAATTCTCTCGTTGATTGAATTAGTAAATTCAAATTAAATTTTAATGACTATATCATTTTTTGGTTCACTGTTTCGCTTATGTAAAAAGATATTGAGGAAAAATGCTATTTTTTACTTTGACCTATTTCTCTCAATTCACAAATTTACAAAGGGGGTTACAACGATGAATGACGACGATACTATTATCTGTCGATTTAGCATTTTCCGATAAACTTTACCGTGATTTTTTTTTTCCTTTGAAATCCTGCTAAAATCCTAAGTTTCTAGCGTAGGACTCGGAGGTTTAATTCTTGTCTTTTTTTGTTTCCCAATTTTGACAACATTCTGTCGGAGTAGAATTCGAATGCTTGTCTTCATTTCATCCTTCCGTGAGATCCTAAATCTTAAGAGTTTCTTTGTAGTTTTCGCAATTGTGCTGCAATTCAAAGCTCAAAATCGATAATTTTTGTGGTCTCTGAAGAGATTTTTAGGATTTCTGTGCTAAAATATTTCTCAATTTTCTCCGTTTCTAAAGTGCTTCTTCTGCAAATGCAAGTGCAAATGCTTTATGATGTTTCTTGAAATTCAATTGAAGATCAAGTGGTCTCACCATTTTTTTTCTTCCATCTATCGGATCCCTTTGCGAACTCAAATAGTAAAAAAAATGAGACCGGACATTAGCAAATGGTATTGAAGATTCGAATGCTCTAAAAGAATGGAGTACACGAAGTAAAGGGGATAAAAAAAATTAATGATTTGGATACCCTCGCTAAAGAGCATTCGTTGTTATTGATGGTTCCGGTTCAACGACGAGGTTTAAAATGAAGGATTCTTTTTGTCCTTTTAGAAGAAAAACTAACTGCGTTAAAGTTTTTGTTAGAATAATAATATTTGAGATCTTGACAGTAAACCAAGGGGGACAGTGGGATTTCAAGAGGTATTTGTTTGCAATTGTCAAAAACTGCAGGGTTAAAGTAAAATTTGTCCTTTATATTGAAAAGATAATTCTCTCTCCTCTCTCAGCTTTTACATTGAAAGGACATTTTAAAAACTCCGCCAACCTTGAACCTCCGTCAACTGCTCTTTGGCCCCACAGGACAGATGTTGATTAGATAAAGTGTTAGCAGGGTGCTAACAGGGGTTGTCTAACAGAGGATCCGCTCCCGCAAAAAACGTTTCGCGGTTCGTGTGCTTTTATATTCAGTAGTCCATACACAACCTGCACATTTCTTGAAAAAGAAATCCTCCATTTCAGAGAGTATAAGACTCTCTCTCTCTCTCTCTCTCACTCTCTTTTATTGCTGCTTCTGCATTTCAATCGTGAAGAAACGGAAATCTTAAAGTCTATTTGATCTTTAGTTGGATCGAAGTTGTTCATTTCGACTATTTCGAGTAAGCAAGTATCGTGTTTATGAGTTTTCTTTTTTGGATTGTTTTGAATGTTAGCTTCATTTAGTTTCATCTGTATGAGTATGCTAGTACCCAGTTACTGTGGTTTCACATGGAGTATGCATTGATTGATGTATTTGGTTGAACTTTCTTAGAATACTGCAAGAACTTGCACCTTTTTTTAAAAAAAAAATTATTATTATTATTATTATTATTATTTATTTATTTATTTATTTTATGTTTTTGGTTGTATTCCTTGGGACAGAAATATTTGTAGGGTTTTTGTTCTTTGATCTTGAAGAATGAGATCAGTTTGGGGGTCTTCTGTTTTTCTTTTACTAGTTTAGTTTAACTTTTAAAGGAATTCTTTATAAGCTGTTGTTATGTAGGGTAGTTTGGATTTGCAAGGTTTGATCATGCTATTTATTGCTTTAAGTGCCAGTGATGAGTTCTGATTTACATCCCTTTTTAATTTTTTTTTTTATTTTGTTTGTTCTTGAGTTTGTATTTTGAATAATATGGGGTTTTCTTTCCTTTCCTTTTCTTTCTTTCTTCTTCTTTTTTGGTTCTCGGTTGCTCATGGGGTAAGACAGATAAAAAGGGTTCAGGAGATTATCATTAAATGATTTTCTTTTGCTTTTCTTTCTTTTCAATTATTTTTGTATCAGTCTGATAAGCTTGAACTTTCATTGTATGTTTGTGTTGAAGTTTGTTTTGGGATTAGATTGTAATTTATCTCTTACCTACTTCCGTTTCTTACTTTGGAGTACAATCTACTATTCTTGATTTTGAAAGATTTGTGTTATTCCGTGGTAACAGAATGGGTGCAGGAAGGAAAAAACCGATGTTGAATTTGAAGGGCAGAATTCCTTCTTCTTCCTCATCTTCTTCGTTGCCGGGGAACATCAGTGTATCTGCTAGGAATTTGAGGAAGAGTGACCTTGGTGGGGTTATATTCGGTTGCACGCAAACCACCATAAAAGAATGCATGTTGAAGCTGCTTTTTGGTTAGCTTCCCTCTTTCATCAGCATGCCAAGCAACTCCTCTTCTGCAATGGTTTATTATTGTTATTATCTGCATCATAATTATCATTATTTATAGAGGGATGCTAGGAAGCAAAATTCAGCACTTTGCAAAGAAAAAAAAATTATTTCATCAATTGATATGGGTATCTGTGATTTTGTGTGTGTGTGTTTGCAGGGTTGCAAGCACATTGCATTTCCTTTTGCATCTACCTCATTATTATCAATATTATTTAGGTCTAATTTGGATCCAATAATTTATGGAAATATTTTTAAAATTTTGAACAGGTCTACCAGCTTTTCATTTTTCCTATGTAAAGAATGTCAATCCAGATTTGCCACTTTTCTTATTCAATTACAGCGATAGGAAGCTTCATGGTATATTCGAGGCTGCAAGTCCGGGGCAAATGAACATTAACCCATATGGTTGGAGTGAAGATGGTTCAGAGAGAACTTGGTATCCTGCACAGGTATTGCATAACAGTATTTTTCTCATACATGGTTCTAGTTGAGGGAAGGCGTCTTGCTTTTGATATTAATTATGCTGTTTGTTGTTGTAAGGTTCGGGTGCGCATCAGGATGCAGTGTAAACCGCTGATTGAAGATCACTTTCGTCCAATCATTAATACAAACTATTATACTGACAACCATTTTTGGTTCGAGCTAGACCGTTGTCAAACAAGCAAGTTGATCTCCTTGTTTTCGTCTTCACCATTTACCGCGAGTACTTGTGTCCCTCGGAATTTGCCCAATTGGAACTCTGTTTTAAGAGTGTTACCCACACCTGATACAAATCTGGATGGTGAATTCACTCATTCTCATCGGACCAATACAGCATGCAGCTCTTCAAGTGTGGCTCCTTTTTCAAATGTAGAAAGCCAGTGGCCACCAGCTTCAGTTACTGCTACTACTTCTATCCCACAGAATATGGTCAAGTGGAGCAGTCTTTTCAAAGCTGCACCTAAACCTGATTCAAAAAAGGACAGTGAAGATTTAAGACATCCATCTTCAGAGGCAGTTTTTGCTCATTCGGATCAATCCAATACCGAATTGTGTTCTTCAGAGGCAAATTATGGTCATTCAGGTTGGTCGGATACAGAATTGGAGCCTTCAGGGGTCACTCCTTGTTTGGATGGAGAAAGTAAGCCGCTCCCTACTTCAAAGGTGGGTGTTCTTCATTCAGCTTTGGATGATGCTGAGTGGGATTCTGATACAGAATGGGACTCTCAAGGTGTTACTTATTGTTTGGATGGGGAAAGTAAGCCGCTGCCTTTTTCAGAGGTGGATGTTTCTCATTCAGCTTGTTCCAACACGGAGTGGGAGTCTTCAAGTGTCACTCCTTGTTTTGACGAAGAGAGTCAGCCACCACCTGCTTCGGAGGCGGATTTTACTTTGGGTGTCTCTCAGTCTTTCCACGGGCAAAGCCAGTCTTCACTGGCTTCGGTGAGGGATTTTGTTCATTCAGCTCAATCTCATGCAGAATGGATATCTTCGGGTGCCTCTCTTTGTTTGGACGGAGAAAACCAGCCACCAAAGGCATTGGATATAGAATCAGATCAATCCAATAATGGATGGAGCTCTTCAGGCATCACTCCTCTCAATGGAAAGAACCAGCAATTTGAAGCTCATTTGGACCTGGATGGAATAAATAAAAACGAAGAAGAGCTTGTATATATGAAACTCAAAGAATTGGCTCTTAAACGGGATTCTTTAGGGGGTCATGCAAAAGACACTGATATTCCTTTTGTGTCAAATGATACACATTCCGAGGATGAATGTGTAAAGGGACCACCAACAGTTCCAAAGGGTAATTATGAAACGTTCTCCGTTTCTTCACCTGTTCTTCAACCCATAATAGATCAGGTAATTAAGATTAGTTGACCTTATTTTTCTTAATTTTTATAGTCATGAAACTTTGTTTGGATTACTATTACTTTCTCATATTCTCTGATGTGTTCATATAGTTGATGCAAAGATTGGAAGAGCTGAAGGATTTTCAATTGGAACAAATCCAAAAGACTAGTTCTCTACAGCAGAAGCTGGTACTATTCCTAATCATGTTAAAGATTTTTTTGAGCTCTGTATTTCCCTGAATTGTGTTTTTTTATACATTAGAAGATAAATGCTTTGATGTGGAGCCAAACATCCTCTCATTTTTTTTTTCTTTTTTGTCTTGAAGTGGTTAAATCATGAATATAGTTTCTTTTAAGAATACACTACTTAATTACCAACTACAGTTCCATTGTATAGTCTGATGCTGTTTATACCAGAAGAAACCATTTGGTTTCTCTCATGGTGGCTCACCTTGCTTATAGGGGTGTCAATGAGTACCCGTTACCTGACAAACCCGAAGGAACTGAGCCCGTTTATATGATTCGGTTCCGGGTTTATATACCCCCTTTGATAATAGGGTTCGGTTCCGGTACCATATAAATGAATCCCGATAAGAATCGGGGTTCATCAGGTATGGTTGGTCAGGTTTCGGGTCTTTAAATTTGCTATTTATTTTTAGAACTTTGGTAAACTAATTAGTAATTACTTTAACAGTTTAACTTAATAACTTACTAATTACTATTGATAACATAACTTATTATTACCTACTTATTTGTGGTTCCAATAAAACACTAATTGGACTTTTAATATCTTACCTAATATATTTAAAAGACTATTTATGTTTCCAATAAAGCATTAATTGATTTATGAAGATATTATGGAGGAGATTATTTTACTTGATTAATTGAGTATTTTGAGCTTATTTATCTTTCTAGAGAGATATGGCATGAATAGAAATTCTATGGTCATGATTTATGATAGATTTTATGTTTATCAAGACCCGACGGAGACCCACTAAAAACCGGTTATAATAGGGTCTGTTTCTGGGACTGAGGATGATGACTATACCCAAAACTGTCTTTATAATAGGGTTCGGTTCTGGGACTGCTTAGACCCGGACCGGACCCGCCCCGTTGACACCCCTATTTGCCTATGAGGCGTGTGCCATATGTTTTGAGACGTAAAAAAAAGCATACACCTCACATGAGGCAAATGCGAGGCATATGCCTCGAGGCATAAGGCATAAGCCTCAGTAGTTAGGCTGATATATTCTCTCAGTTTTAATAAATTTGATTAATACTCATTTATTTTGAAGAAAAATCAAGGTTTTAAAGTAAAAAAATTACTACTAATTTTATTTTAATTATTAAATTTAATCACTTATCATGACATGAACACCAATTGTTATTGAATTTACTAGTATATGTATATATATATATATATATAAGTAATTTATCTACAAAAGGTGTGCTTGTGAGACTTACACCACACGCTTTGGGCAATTGAAACGACTCGCCTCACACCTTAGCTTTTTAAAACAGTGATACTTTTAGTTACAGTCTATCCTTGCTATTACTTCAGGTTAGGTAGCTCCATTGCATAGAATTTTTATTTATACTTCTCCCGTTGGAAGAATTCCACAAGTTTTCTGATCTCGTAAATTATGATTTGCAGGCTATGGTCACAAGGGGAGATCCTGGGGCTGAGCTCACTGTTAAGGAGCTTCCTTTGCTTCAAGTAATTTTCCTATTCCTGATAGAAATAGAGGACCCACAGGGATAGCATCATTTGCAAATTGATAAATCAATTCGACGAACTCCTCAAGGTTAATCAACTTAGTTTTTCTCATTAGTAGTCCTTAGTACTGAACTTTGGAACACAACTTTGTCTCGTAAATGCAGGAAGAGGTTATTAGCATGTGTCGTGGCATGGGGAAAGCGGTTATATTGGCAACCAATATGCTGGAAGGCATGATTAATCATACAACAACCCAACCGGAGGTTTCGGACATTGACATTGCTGTTACCGAGGGGAATTCTGATGCGGTCATGCTTCCTCGAGATTCTGCTGCGTAAAAAAACTTCTTTTTCTATCAGACTTTTTAAACTCTAGACTAAGGATAAATGGTTCATACTTGGTACACAGAGGGGCTTAGACTTGCCATTTTGATGTCCCCACCTGTGGAGCAAAGTGGCCAGGAAGAAAGAGTTTTGAAACAAGAAAGTATTGTGTAGATAAATAGAATCAACAGTAGTTTCTGTCAGATTGGGAAAGTTTGCTAGATTTTCCATAAAACTGGTATTAGTTGCAGGTATTATTCTGTTTTCACCCTTTCACTAAATTATTGATATATAGGAACACCTCTCCCGCTTTAGGTCACACATCATCACAAAAAGGGTGATGCTGAAATTCTTGTTGATCGCATAGGAATGCAAGAAGTAACCTTGAGTTGCATGGAAGAGGGGTATTTTATATTTTTCACTTGTCAGTATTTATATATATATATTTATTTATTTATTTATTTATATGCACACAACTACTTAGGAAGATATAAATACCAGTGTCTTGAAGTATTTCTCCATAAGAAGTTAATGTGACTAGTGACTGCACCCGAAGTAGGAGATGGAAAGTGTTCAGCAGACCCAACCTACTTGATAGCATGTTTTGATTCGTAAATATCTAAGTTGAGACTCCATTACCAACCTTTGCTTGTGAAATTCTAGTCTGTTCAAGGTCGTGACAGTATGGGTCGTGCCGGGTCCAGCTCAAGAATGGCAAGAACATGCTATTTCAAGCCGGCCTGGCATGACATGACCCGGTTCAGCTTATTTTTTTAAATTTTAAAATGTACGTATATTATATTAATTTAAGTACTAGTACCAAAAAAAAAAGTTAATTATAGTTCTTATATTAATTAACTTATAAGTATATATATATATATATATATATATAACTTATTAATATATTTACTTATATAATATAAGAAAATCTGTAAGTTATATAATATAATTATATAAGTATATATACTTACTAATATATAATATAAGTATATATACTTATATTAACTTATAGTACTTATATTAAATTGTGTAATATAAGTATATAGCTTGAGCTACTTAATATAAGTAACTTAGGTTGTGTTTGGTATGGCTGTGCGTTTGGATAGCTACTCACTGGATAAGTGACTCAATGGGAATAGCACTTATCCACAGCAGCAATAAGCTCCTTGAAGAAAATAGTTTAAGTGCTTATGAAAGCTTAAGAGTAAAATAGGTATTATTAAGTGGCAGGTCGTGGTGGTGGGTTTCTACTCAAGCCTCCTACTTGGGATTAGTCGGGCCTAAGGCTCAGTCACTCAGGTTATCAAAAAAAAAAAAATATTACTAAAGTTTAGAAATAGCTTCCCACATAAGTGATAAGATCAATTGCTTCTCCTTATGAGTAGCCTTCCTTTATTGCTTATGAGCAAGCACTTACCCAGTAAGTGTTACCAAACACACTTTTAATTTATAAGCTGAACAAAGCACTTGTATGGGTTTGGTCAAACGCAACCTCAACTTATAGTACTTGTTAACTTATGTAAGTTACATAATATAAGTTAATCATACAAGTTACTTTCTTAGTTATATAAATCTATTTACATAAATTTGGATAACAAAAATTGTAAACAAATATCATCTTCACTTTATTTATTATTTCAAATTTGAAAAATTTACAAAGTGTGTGAGATGAGAAAAATCACTATACCATTAACACATCGAAATTAGATTGGCACCCACTCATTTATCTATCATTTATAGTAAATAAATAATTTCAAATAAAAAAAATAAATACAAGGGGTAGATATCCCAACTATGCTGGCACCCACTCATCTGTCTATCATTTGCAATAAATAAATAATCTCAAATTAAGAAAAAAATACGAGGGGTATAATATATAAAAAATACTTATACTATTTCTAAATCATTTAAATCTTCTTCAAGCTCTTGCTCAGCTAGCAGTTCTTGAGTTTTGTCTTTTGCTCTGAACCAATCCCGTAAACACACACAACACTTCATGGTTTTCGATGATAGTTTGTTTCGAAAATATCCACTATCCTGCCACATGTAGTAAAAGCAGATTTTAATGCAATTGTAGATATTGAAATAGTAAGCAAATCACGGGCTATGATGTAAAGCACAAGATAATGAGCCTTGTGTCTCACTAAGACAATATATCAAAGTATTAAGTTCTGATTTTGTTAGAAAACAAATTTTATTTGTTTTTATATACTTCATCAATTCTAAAGTACCATTAGTAGTTGTTTGCTTACCTCTTTTAATATTGTTGATCAGGCGGGCTAATTTAACCCTACTTTACACGCGGCGCTCGATTAAGAGCGCGTGTACGCGTTTTGGGTATAGCTGCATACACTGAATCATTCATAAAGCTGTAACGGCTGTACAACTGTCCCTGTCACGTACCAGCTGTTAGCAGCTGTGTACGATGATTAAACTGTTTTGGTGAAAAGCAAGATTTGAAACGGCAGGATATTTGACCGTTCTTATTACCCATTAATGCGATAGTTTCTCAAGGAAACCATCTATTTTAACTTCAGCCCACAGGGGAATGACACGTGTCCCAAACCCAACAAACGCGTTCCTTCTTTCCTTCTGACATATCAAAAGACTAAGGACTTATGCTTCCGTGGCATACTGCCTTCTAGGCACCCGAGGGAAGGATAATCTTATTCTTCCCTCGACAGACCCTGCTTTACTCGGACGACGTATTTAGGGGCATGCTACCCCTAATAGACTCCTCAAAATATTATAATCTCAATGGATCCTCGAAGCCACATCT
>JAUPMG010292369.1:0-17443 GCA_031762675.1 Pachysandra terminalis | reverse complement strand
TATATTTTGGTTTGGTTGTGGCTGAGCCTGATTGAATATGCTAGGCTGCCTACGTACCCAAAGTGGGATCAAGCCAACCGTAGTTCTCAAGGAAAATAGATCAAGATATGGTTTTGGTTTGGTTTGGTTTAGGTGTGGCTGAGCCTGGTTTAATTTATTATTGGCTGCCTACGTACACGAAGTGGGATCAAGCCAACCGTAGTTCTCAAGGGAAATATATCAATATATGGTTTTGGTTTAGGTATGTTAGGTTGCGATTTTTAGGTCATCAAGACCGTTGGATCTGATATCTGGATCATTTGGACCGTCAGATCTGATATAGGGTCGTTTGGACCGTTGGATATGATATCTGGGTCATTTGGACCATTGGATCTGAAATCTGGGTCATTTAGACTGTTGGATCTGATATCTGGGTCATTTAGAATGTTTGATATGATATGTGGGTCATTTGGACCATTGGATTTGATATCTGAGTCATTTGAACCATTGGATAAGATATTTAAGTCATTTAGACCACTGGATATGATATTTGAGTCATGGAGACCATCGGATCTGATATCTGGGTCATTTGGACCATTAGATATGATATTGGAGTCATTTGGACCGTTGGATCTGATATATGGGTCATTTGGACCATTGGATCTGATATCTAGGTCATCTGGACCATTGGATCTGATATTTGAGTCATTTAGAACGTTGGATTTGATATGTGGGTCATTTGGACCATTGGATCTAATATCTAGGTCATTTGGACCATTGGAACTGATATTTGAGTCATTTAGACCGTTGGATCTGATTTGTGGGTCATTTAGATTGTTGGATCTGATATGTGGGTCATTTGGACCATTAGATCTGATATCTGAGTCATTCGGACCATTGGATCAGATATTTGAGTCATCTGGATCATTGGATCTGATATTTGAGTCATGTAGACCATCAGATCTAATATCTGGGTCCTTTGGACCATCAGATCTGCTATCTGGGTCATTTGGACTGTTGGATCTGATATCTGGGTCATTTGAACTATTGGATATGATATCTAGCTCATTTGGACCATTGGATCTGATATATGGGTCATGTAGACTATTAAGGATTTCTGGTCTAAACTGAATCATATTTGGCCACTAGGACCGAGGGCTAGACCATCGAAATCATAGACTTTTTGTCTAACCCGAATCATATTTGGCCACTAGGACTAAGGGCTAGACCATCAAAATCATAGACTTCTGGTCTAAACAATATCATAATCGGCCACTAGAACCGATAACGAATCATATATGGCCACTAGGACCATACTTATTAGGTCAAGGACCGAACATATTTGGCCACTAGGACCAAATTTATTGGGTCAAAGACCCCTATTGGAGGAATATAATAGTGATATGTATGAGGAGCATACTATCAAACCCGTCTTCTTTTCTTCTCAGATTCTTTCTTTATTTGATTTAGAACACAGAGAAAGGCGGTGAGTGATTTTTGTATGATTGTGTTGGCGACATTGACTCCAGAATGAACGGTGATGGAACATATAGACCTGCCGATGCCGCATCGTATTTCAAGGATGCAATCTCCGGATTTCACTTCGATTTGATCCATGACCATCTCTTCGTGGAAACAATAGCGTCGTGCTGAACGTTTCCTAGGAACCGATGGGGAGGGTAGTTAAAGGACCAGTCCCGGAAGCATAGATTCAGAGGAGAGAGTGCCAAAACCGCTCATAGCACCAACCATTGAATTTGATTATGTATTCAAAGTAAATACATCTCCCAAGCACAGACGCTTGGATATTGGATTGAGTTGACCGTCAACATGAAAACCCCAACTCCATAAACTCTTCATAGATGACCGAATATAAAACTCTAGAGAACGAGATTTTCTCGGTATAAGATAGGCATTTCACTGATAGATTTGGTCACCGTCAATCGATTAATTCGGCATCTTTTCAGTGTGTCATGGTTGATAACTCGACGAGAATGATTGACTTGAGATTAAAGGTAGATCACTGATTGGAGATAAAGATGGGTTCTTGAAGATGGATCTTTTTTTGATCAACTTCGTGTTAATATTCTGAATCAGTTGAAAGAAGATTGTTGAAAGAGTTTGGTATGGATATTCGGAAATAAAAAAGAAAGAGAAGTTTAGAATTGTCGTCTCGAAATCAAAATGACTCTTTCCCATGACCACGAATTTCTTCTTCTACGGCGACTATCAAATCTCTCGCATATGAGAGAGAGAGAGAGAGAGAGAGAGAGAGAGTTTACCTGTAACTTTTTCTCAGTTAACTTCTCTTCTTTTTCTGTTTAATTCTCCTCCGTATCCAAATTTTCTATCCTAACTCTTTGTTTTATAGAAGTTTAAAGGGTGGTTTAATAACCGCTCCTCATACGTGTGACAAGTGTGTCCCACCCCTCTTTAGAACAAATTGTTTGCTACTCTCTCTTTTTCTTTCTTTTTATTTATTTTTAATCTACCATTCCACGTTTTCTTCTTCTTCTTTTTTTTTTCTTTGAAAGCTTTATAGAGAATATGGGTGTGATAGGGTGCTTGGCAATACACCCTATCATGTATGGTTAACCAATCTCCTTTTAATAAAATGCTCACATAACATTTTTGTCAAAAACGACCATCAACAAAAAGAATATATGAAAACGAATATATCTCTTGCGTAATGGATACAATAATAGAATACAAAACAAATTGTTTTATTATAATGCGATCCGAAAATATGGAAATGCTTTAAGAAGCATGTGCAACAATTGTTTATATCATACTAGTAGTAGTAGTACTTTCTCTAATTATTGTTGTCCATCCAGAACTGAGACTGAAGGTGGTCAATCACCTTCTTATCAACTTGAAAGGCTCTGGCAAGAATGTTATCATCAATGGGCGGCTTTGACCCGAAGACGGCATTAGCGATGGTGATAACACCCGGATTTTGACTGCTTAATGCGGCAATGGCAACTGCATTCATCTTACCGACGTTGAACTGGAAGTGTACGAGTCCTTCGGGGAACACAAACACGTCTCCCTTATGAAGTACCTTGCTAATGAGTGTGTTATTGGGGTTGGAGGTGACGAAACCGACAAGGAGTTTACCCTCTAAGACAATAAGGATCTCACTGGCACGAGGGTGGGTGTGAGGAGGGTTCTGACCATATGGTGCATAGTCAATACGAGCCATAGAGATACCGAGGGTGTTGAGTCCCGCTATCTGCATAACATTAACTGCACTCACATTGGAGCCAACTGGGTTTGCAGTGCTTCGCGGTATGTTGAGTCCCCCAAAGAAGAAGTCTTCAGCTTTAGCAAGCGCGGGATTCTTGCAGAATTTCCCATTAACGAACACTGAAACCAGTAGATTTTGTTAATTATATAGGAACCACAATAAATCAAATAATAAAGTGAATTTCCCAAGTTAATATATAACTCGCAATAGTTTAAAAGGAAAAAAAAAAATTATGTACCAGCATCCTTAGGTTCATCAATAGCAACACAGAAATCCTGTAGAGGACTGGGATCTGAGGCAAAGGTAAGAGAAGTCAAAGCCAAGAGGAGAAACACAACCAAGAAGTGAGAGCTCATATCTTTCAAAGGATAAGAAATCGTTTCTTCTTTCAAGTATTATTGCTTGGTTTATGGTTGAGAGCTTCTTCCTTCAAATGATGTCTATTTATAGACAGTCGAATAGATGATCGATGGACTGAGATTGCTATCTAACTTAAAAACAAAAGTCCTCTAAGAAGATTTTGTTAATTTGATGGAATGAGTCATTGATATTTAACTTATAAACAAAGTCATCTAAGAAGATTTTGTTAATTTGAAGAAGTGTTCAATCAACAACAACTACTATACCCATTCTCTACTAAGACCTCTTCCATTCATATCCTATGCATCCAGTAACATGTAGAACAGGATATTCCCTAAAAATAAAAAGTACAACAGTGTCCTCTTATATTCCGAAACAAAATCCTATGTTTCCTTTACCAAGTCCTTTTCAAATCAAATAAAAGTGCTTAAATGACATTTTCAAATCAATTAAGAGTTACGCTCGCCTCCACATTACGGTATTTATTTATGTTTTCATTTATTAATTCCAAAAACGAAAAAAAGAACGTCCTTTTAGCTTGAGAAATGTTGTAAGCAAGACAAGTCTGACGGAAGAAAAACCAGATGTGTGCCACATATGTGAAGCAGGTGGGGTGGAATCCTCTCTGAGGTAAATCCCTGTGTTTTAGGGACAACAAACTAGGGGACGAAAATACCATTTCGCCCCTAGGATGTTGTTGTTGTTTTGATGGCCCCACCCCTGGGTGTTGTCTCTACACCACACGGATTTACCTCACAGAGGATCCCGGCCTGAAGCGGGTAGGGTCTGACGATTTCAAGTTCTTGCATTAGACTAGTCTGCCGCTTCCTCTTTCTCACTTTTTGTTTCAAGAAAAACAAAATAGCTAAAATTTAGACTCTTAAAATAAGTAGGGTTGAATAAGCCAAGGTTGTGACTAGTGACCACGTCAAAATATATACAACCACACTAATTGTGGAGACATAATAATCTTCTATTATTATTATTATTATCATCATCATTATCATTATTATTATTATTATTATTATTATTATACCCACTTTATTGAAAAAAAAAATTGATCAAAAAATAAATAAAATTTGTGGTTGTGAATGTAGAAACGCACGTTACGGTATAAAAATTTTTTGATGTGTAAATATCTGTACACACTTTACTGATCGAACACTTTTGTGATTTGTGAATGTTACACACTTTGTTGATCAAAAAAACATTTATGATGTGTGAATGTTTATACACACTATACTGATTAAAAAATAATTTGTTCAAAACAATAAAATTTATGATCTGTGAATGTTCATACACACTTTATTGATCAAAAAATAATTTGTTAAAAAAATAAAATTTTTGATGTGTGAATGTTCATATGGAATTTACTGATAAAAAAAAATACGTTCAACAAAATAAAATTTGTGTTGTGTGATAGATTATACACACTTTACTCGTCAAAAAACAAATTACGGTACGTTAATGTTTATACATACTTTACTAATCAAACTGAATTGTGATGTGTGAACTTTTAAATAAATTTCACTTATAATTTTTTTTTTTAAATTTGAATGTTTATACAAAAATTACTAATAAAAAAAATTATAATGTGTAAATTATTATACACACTACACTGATAAAAAAAATATTTGATCAAAAACAAATTTTGATGTGTGAATGTTTATACACACTTTATTGATCTCAAAATAATTTCTTATGTGTGAATGTTGATACATACTTTACTGATAAAAATATTTTGATCAAAAAATAAAATAGGTGATGTGTGAATGTTTGTAGACAATTTAATAATCAAAAAATGAAGTTTGTGATGTGTGAATTTTTAAACAAACTTTATTAATCAGAAAAACATTGTGATGTGTGTGTTTATATACAGTTTGTTGATATTGGTTTTTTGTAAAATATGTATGTTTATACACACTTTACTTATCAAAATAATAAAATTTCTAATATGTGAATTTTTATAAACACTTGACCGATAAAAATAAAATTGTGATGTGTCAATGTTTATACACAATTTCCTGAAAAAACAAATTTGATAAAAATAATTGTGATGTGTGAATTTTTATACACAATTCAGTAATAAAATTACTTTTTGTGAAATGTGAATGTTTATACACACTTTACTGATTAAAAAATTGATCAAAAAAATAAAATATGAAATGTGTGAATGTTTGTACATACTCTACTAATCAAAAATAAATTATGATGTGTGAATGCTTATACACACGTTACTGATAAAAAAAATGTGATGCATGAATGTTTATACACACTTTATTGGTAGAAATTTTTTATTTTTTTTTGTGACGCTTGAATGTTTATATACTTTACTGATTAAAAAAATGATCAAAAAAATAAGATATATGTTGTGTGAATGTTTATACACACTTTATTAATAAAAAAATACAATTTGTGATGTATGAAAGTTCAAACACACTTTAGTGTTAAAAAAGTTGATGTATGAATTATTATACACAATATATTGACGATTTTGTTTTTTCTCAAATATGAAGGTTTATACGAATATTACTGATAGAAACACATTGTGATGTGTGAATGTTTATACACACTTTACTAATAAAAAAAAATTGTGAGGTGTGAATGTTTATACACACTTTATTGATCAAAATGCAAATTGGTGAAGTGTGAATGTTTATAGAAGATTTACTGATCGAAAAAAAAAAGATTTGATGTGTGAATGTCTATACCCAAGTTACTGATCAAAAACCAAATTTTGATGTGTGAATGTTTAGACACACTTTACTGATCAATTTATTTTTTGAAATGTGAATATTTGTATACACTTTACTGATCAAAAAATTCATTTGTGATGTGTGAATGTTTCAATACACTTTACTGATCAAAAAAGTAAAATTTGTCTTATGTGAATGTTTATACACACTTTGCAAATAAAACAATTTGTGATTTGTGTGTTTTTATAAACTTTACTAATCAAAAAATAATTTGTGTTGTGTGAATGTTTATACACACTATACTAATCAAAAACTAAATTTGATCAAAAAATAAAATATGTGATGTATGAATGTTTATACACACTTTACTGCTCAAAAATGAATTTGATCAAAAAAATAAAATTTGTAATATGTGAATATTTATACACACTTTACTTATCAAAAAAGAAATTGTGATGTACAAATGATTATACACACTTTATCGATCAGAAAAACATTTTTGAAGTTTGAATGTTTACACATACTTTACTGATCAAAAAAATCATTTATGAAGTCTGAATGTTTACACACGCTTTACTGATGAAAAAGAAATTATGATGTGTGAATATTTATACACACTTTATTGATCAAAAACAAAATTATCAGGAAAATTAAAATTTGTGATGTGTTTATTCACACTTTACTGGAAAAAAAAATAAATTGGGTAATTTACACATACCTCCCTTAAGGTATGCGCAAATCGCAAAGATTTCCCTTCACCTTTTGGAAACCACAATTTCCTCCTTATTACAAAATGCCTGTTAAAAAATTTAATCCTTTTACATTTTTTACTTAAGTACCCTAGATTTTAAATCAGTGAAACGGACCATTCTTTCTTTCATTTGCCTTAAGTGAGCAATTGAAATAAATCAAAAAACATTTGACAAAAATACCCTCAAAATTATTGTGTTTTATGCCATTATATTAAGTCAAATAAAAATTAAAACAAAGGTAGAAGTGGTAATCAAGGTTAGTTTTTAGGGTTTAATTATTTTTTAAAAATCTTATAAGTAAAAAGGGTACTTTCGTCTGAAAATTGCTGATTTCAGCAATTTCCATCCAACCTTTGGATGGATATTTAACGGAAGGGAGGTAAGTGTGACCTCTCTTCAAATCGGAAGGGAGGTGATTGTAGTTTTCAAAAGGTGAAGGGAGGTCTTTGAAATTTGTGCAAACCTCAAGGGAGGTATGTGTAAATTACCCAAACAAATTTGAACAAAAAAAAAATTAGATTTTGATAGGTGAATGTTTAAATACAATTCATTGATCATAAAAATAAAATTTGTGATGTTTGAAGGTTTATACACACTTTACTGATAATTTTTTTTTTAAATGTGAATGTTTATACACAATTAACTAATTAAAAAAAATTGGTGTGAATGTTTATACACTTTATTGATCAAAAAAACATTGTGATGTCTAAATGTTAATAAACAATTTACTGATAAAAAAACAATTTGTGATGTGTTAATGTTTAAACACTTTAGTGATTGAAATTTATTTTTATGAAATGTGAAGGTTTTTATACACACTTTCTTAATAAAAAATTTAAACAAAAGAAAAAAATTGTGTTGTGTGAATGTTTATACAAGTTACTGATAAAAAAAATTGCGATGTTTGAATGTTTATACACTTTACTAATAAAACAAAATTGATCAAAAAATAAAATTTGTTATGTGTGAATATTTATACACACTTTATTGATCAAAAATAATATGTGATTTGTGAAGTTTTATACAGACATTACTAATCAAAAAAAATAAAATTTGTGACGTGATTGTTTTTTGACATTTTACTAATAAAAAAAATTGATCAAAAAAAATAATTTTTTTGATTGTGAATGTTTATATGCACTTTACTAATAAAAAAAATCTATTTGATCAGAAAAATAAAATTTGTGATGTGTAAATGTTTATACTAACTTTATTAATCAAAAACAATTGTGATGTGTGAATATGTACACACGTTACTGATCAAAAATCCATTTGTGATGTGTGTGGTTATAAAAACTTTATTGATAAAAAAAATTATTGATGTGTGAATGTTTATATAAACTTTACCAATAAAACAAATTGTGATGTTTGAATGTTAATACACACTTTATTGATCAAAAAACAAATTTGATCAAATTTTTTTTTTATGAAGTGCAAATGATTATACATTCTTTTCTGATAAAAAAATAAATAGTGGTGTGTGTGTGTTTATACACCACTAATCATAAAAAAAAATGATCGAGAAAATAAAATTTGTGATATGTAAACGTGTATACATGCTTTACTTATCAAAAAACAATTTTGATAAAAAAAAAGTAAAAAAAATGTGATGTGTGAATGTCTGTATACATTTTAATGATTAAAAAAACATTTATGATGTGTGAAGTTTTATACACTTTTATGATCAAGAAATAATTTGATAAAAAAAAAAACAAAATTTGTGATGTGTGAATCTTTATACACACTTTACTGATCAAAAAATAAATTTGATCAAAAAAATAAAATTTGTGACATGTGAATGTTTAGATACAATTCACTTTTCAGATTATATTGATCAAAAAATTAAAATTTATGATGTGTGAATTTGTATACACAATTTACTGATAAAAAATAATTTTCATGTTTGAATGTTTATACACACTTTATTAATAAAGTTTTCTTTGTGAAATGTGTGTTTATACACACTTTACTGATCAAAAAAATAAAATTTAATATATGTGAATATTTATACACACTTTACTAATATAAATAAATTGTGATTTGTCAACGTTTATACACACTTTACTGAATTTTTTTTTTTTTTTTTTTTTGAAATGTGAATGTTTATACACTCTACCGATCAAAAACATTATGATGTCTAAATGTTAATACACAGTTTACTGATCAAAAAAATAATTTATGATGTGTTAATTAGTGTTTTCACACTTTAGTGGTCGATATTAGTTTTTTTTTTTTTGTTGTAAAATGTGAATATTTATACACACTTTAATGATGAAAACAAATTGATCAAAAACAAAAATTCGCGATGTGTGAATGTTTGTAAACACTTATTGATTGAAGAAAAAAATTGTACCATATTCTTGTAATTATAAAGCTTTAACTGTTGTTAGTCTCAAAATAAATGTGATCAAACATCTTTGATCAATAATTTTTTATTTATTAAAATTAAATATTAAAATAAAATTATTTATTATACATTTTAGTTTTCATATTTATAGTTCTTTTCTACATGAAAGACCTTACCTTTAGAAAAATGTTTAAAACCATCCTTTTGAAAGATTGAGTTAGAAACCTACTCAGATAGATTTTAAGCTGATAAATTATTTGGAGAACCTCAATTGTTTAGGTGTAAGTTTCACATCAAAATAGGGTTGGCAATTTGGCGGGTCGGACCCGGGTTGGACTCAACAAAGGGTATAAGGAGTGTTATGTATGCCCAATCCGACCCGACCCGATTTTCGGGCCTAAAAATGAAGTCCAACCCAGATCGTAAATTAGTATCAAAAACCCGAGCCCGACCCGATTAAGCCCAATCTTATTATTTTTATTTTTCTTATTTTATTCATTAAAAAATTCTTACAATATTTATATTCATCTATAAAATTTCAATAAAAAAATTATAAAATCAATTAGGAATATGATGATATAACCTTAAATATGTCAAACCTATATAGTACTCATTATATAAACATGGTAACTAAAATCAGGTCGAGTCGAGCTTATACATGCCTAACTCAAGCCTGGCCCTAAGTACTTCGGGCTTCTATAAAATCGGGTTTGACAAGCCCACGGGCTCAAAAATCGGGTCTAAGCCCAATTTAAATCGGGCGGACTCATCAGGCTTAAACGGGTCGGGCTTAAATTGCCTGCCCTACTTCAACAACTCAAAATATTGCCACATGAAAAAAATGGTTATTTTAGACCTAATATAGTTATAAAAATACCAAAAAAGAAAATTATAATGGTGTTTATTTATGTATCATTGTTTCTGATTTGACGTGGCCCCCCCAAGAATACTTTCTTGGCTCCGCCCCTGATTGCGCCTGTAGCACCCTTGCAAATTTGCGTGCACATGCGAAGCACCACCAACCCAAGTTCGATGATCCTATTATTCCCTTTGCTTTTAAACATATAAGCATTAGAGATGTCCAGCGAACCTGTCATGTTTCTTCTCATGGCATTTGCCGATGAGTTTGGAACATTAAAAGGGCTTGTGAAAGTCTCATTTTGTTCGTCGGGAATGTCCGACGACCCGGTTCAACCAAATTGGCAAAAATTGTTAATATCTCAAATCCAACTTGGCAGTCCAATACGTAATGATGTGACTCGGGACTGCCACGTCACCTTATTATGCAGACATGACATTTTTGCCAAAAATGACCATCAACAAAAAGAATATAAAGAAACAAATATATCTCTTGCATAATGGATATAGTAATAGATTACAAAACAAATTGTTTTATTATAATGCGATGCGAAAATATGGAAATGCTTTAAGAAGCTTGTGCTATAATTGTTTATTTCATAATAGTAGTAGTATTAGTACTTTCTCTAATTACTGTCGTCCATCCAGAACTGAGATTGAAGGTGGTCAATCACCTTCTTATCAACTTGAAAAGCCCTGGCAAGAACGTTATCATCGATGGGCGGCTTTGACCCGAAGACAGCATTAGCAATGGTGATAACACCCGGATTTTGACTGCTTAATGCGGCAATGGCAACTGCGTTGTTCTTACCAACATTGAACTGGAAGTGTACTAGTCCTTCGGGGAACACAAACACATCTCCATCCTTAAGTTCCTTGCTAATGAGTGTGTTATTGGGGTTGGAGGTGACGAAACCGACAAGAAGTTTACCCTTTAACAGAGTAAGGATCTCAGTGGCACAAGGGTGGGTATGAGGAGCGTTCTGACCATACGGTGCATAGTCAATACGAACCATGGAAATAAATACCAAGGGTGTAGAGTCCCGGTATCTGCATAACATTAACTGCAGTCACATTGGAGCCAACTGGGTTTGCAGTGCTTCGCGGTATGTTGAGTCCCTCAAAGAAGAAGTCTTTAGCTTTTTAGCAAGCGCGGGATTCTTGCAGAATTTCCCATTAACGAACACTGAAATCAGTAGATTTTGTTAATTATTGGAACCACAATCAATCAATAATAAAGTGAATTTCCGATGTTAATATATAATACTCAATAGTTTAAAACGAATAAATAAAAATGTACCAGCATCCTTAGGTTCATCGATAGCAACACATAAGTCTTGTAGAGGACTGGGATCTGAGGCAAAGGCAAGAGAAGACGAAGCCAAGAGGAGAAACACAATGAGGAACTGAAAACCCATATCCTTCAAAGGATAAGAATTAAGAAATCGTTTCTTCTTTCAAGTGTTGTTGCTCGGTTTGGGTTGAGTGCTTCATCCTTCAAACGATGTATTCTATTTATAGATAATCGAATAGATGATTGATGGACCGAGTCATTGATATTAACTTATAAGGTTAAGTTCATCCTTCAAATGATGTATTCTATTCGAAGGAATGTTCAATGAATCAACAACAACTACAACACCCATTCTCCACATTTCTTTTCTTAAGTCTTTGTATTGTATGGACGTAGTCATACCAAGACCTCTTCCATTCATCTCTTACATATCCAGTAAAATCTAGAACATGATATGCGCTAAAATAAAAGTACAAAAATATCCTCTTATATTCCGAAAATAATCCTATGTTTCCTTAAAGTCCTTTTCAAATCAATTAATAAGAATATGATATTCAGAACTATTTATATAAGTGTATTCAGTAAGGTCATAGAGATGTTGAAAGCAGGGCAAGTCTGCATGATGTTACAAAAAACACGTGTGCCACATATGTGAAGCAGGTAGAGTCGACCACTTCAAGTTCTAGCATTAGACAAGTCTGCCTCCACTTTTTGTTTCAAGAAAGAAAAAAAAAACCTAAAATTTAGTGTCTTAAAATAAGTAGTGTTGAACATTATGATTGTGGAAACATAATAATCTTGTACTATTATTATTATTATTATTATTGGATGAATGTCCAGTTTATTTATAGACTTACATGTGTCCATATTTCATGAATGTCCAATCTATTTATAAACTTACATGTGCATGTTCAAGGGCATGTAATCCTTCACCCATCAAGTGCAATCACGATTCTACAGTTAAGATATCACCCTCTAAATGCACCTGATCAGGTGCAACACTGATCGGATGGTCCTGATTAGACGCGTCATTTGAAGGTCCAAGTCATTTGAATCCATCACGTGTGTCCAATCAAAATATCTACCTGAACCATGAGTGGTCCAAACCAATAAATCCGATCCGAACGAGTCACACTCTAAAAGAAAAGGCCCATACGCAAGATGCGCCCATTGCACCTCAAGTGCCCTTGCACACACTCTATCACTCCCTTTGCTTTTAAACACATAAGCATTAAGCAATTCACCTTATATAAAGCCTTTACCTTTCTTGTAGCTTGCTAATTTGAGAGAAGAGAGACTTCACAAACAAAGACTTTCAAAACAAAACCAAATCATTTTGAATATATCCAACAAAGAGTGTATAGGTTTTGCCTGTGTTGGAAATGTGATAATGAAAAATAAATTAAGACTGTCAGGGCATGCAAATATCTAGAGATACAACTGTGTGAATGTATGAGGGGATACTCATTGAAGGATCTAAGAAGATGAGAGAAAAACTAAAAAGAACTTGACTGAAAATAAAAAATGGATCGAGTCAATCAAAATATATTTGAATGCTTATAATCTGACTAATGGTCAAATCTAGAGATATGAAATTGTGAGAATGTATATGGGGTTATTCATTGAAGGATCTAAGAGGATGAGAGAAAGACTAAAAAGAACTTGACTGAAGAAAAAAAATGGATGGATTCAATCAAAATAAATTTGAATACTTATTATCTGACTAATGGTCAGATCTAGAGATGCAATTGTGAGAATGTATGAGGGGATACTCATTGAAGGATCTAAGAAATTGAGAGAAATACCAAAAACAACCTGGATAAAAAAAGAAAAACAAAACCAAAAAACTGGATAGAATCAATCAAGACGAATTTTTGAATACTTATAATCTGCCTAATAATATGATTTTTGACAGATTAGGATAATGTAATAAACCTTAACTAGTTGGGATAGAGCATTTAATTGTTTTTAATACCTTCTAATGCCACCCGCCCATGTTAATATGATTGGGATCCAACTTAAAGCTCCAGCCACGCTGTTTTGTGATAACATTAGTGCATTATACACTTCAATCAATCCAGTTTTCCATGCTCAAACTAAACATGTTGAACTCGACTATCATTTCGTTCGAGAAAAGGTAGCGCAAGGTTTCATTATTACCATGTTTGTCAAGTCTGAAGATTAACTTGCTGACATCTTCACTAAATC
Organism: Pachysandra terminalis; assembly: GCA_031762675.1. NCBI lineage: Eukaryota > Viridiplantae > Streptophyta > Magnoliopsida > Buxales > Buxaceae > Pachysandra > Pachysandra terminalis. The sequence continues at coordinate 3,702 of JAUPMG010292369.1, read as the reverse complement.
CCTTCTTCGTAATCAGCTTTGCTCTATGCGTTTCAAGTTGGGAGTTCAGTCAGCTTCACTGCTCAGCTTGAGGGGGAATATTGAATCTATTGCACTATAATAACCCAAACAAAAATAATAGGGTTAATATGTAAATAATAAAATATTAGGGGTTAATTTAAAAGTTTAGTAATTAGCTATCATGTTTGAGTTTTGACCGATTGTGATTGGTGGGTTGTACAAATAGGAAACTAGGTACAACACACACAATCATAATTTCTAAAGTTATGACATGTACGGTAAGGATCTTATAGGAATCACAAAATATAAATTAATGGCTAGGATCTTGTAGGAGCCTTCAATCTAATTAGCGGTTGAGATTTAAACCAAGGAATTAGAAACACTCTCAAATAAAGAAGTAAATTGTAACTAGCCAACTAAGACTAGGAGACTAGTTTAAATATCAACACCTTGAAAACTTTAAAAATATCAGCAATCAAAGATTTTTGGAATTTGATTTAAAACATGAAAAGAATTAGGCTCTGATGCCACTTTTGTCTCATCTCAAACTTTAAGGAAATTCATGTGGAAGTCCCTTAGGTTTAAAACATGACTCTCACCCCAATTAACATCGGGAGTGGAAATAATATAGAGCCAAACCATTGAATATCATATAGGACTTCTAAAATAATCTTTACTGAAAAACACTCAAATAAAACTAAGTTTATTACATCCATAACAAACAAGTAAATCACAACGAATCTAAATAAATAACCCTATTACATATTCTACTAAAATCCATCAAACAATAATCTAATAAATATTAAGGGCTTCATCATCTTTGCCTTGGTCTCCATCTTGATCACCATGGTCATGTTGTCCACTAACTAAAGATCCTGAAAATAGTTATGCTCAAAGGCGTCAACTACACTTAGCTCAGTAAATAAGTCAATTAAACCGTATTTTCGAATTGGAATAGGGTCAAAGCCACTCTCAAATGATATACATAGACTAAACAACAATAATATGCGATTAATGAAATATAACATGATCATATGATATGCAATGTGAATGCAATGCAATATGAATGCTGGTTCAATTACTAATAAATGTTATGCATGCTCATGCAACAATGAAAAGGGTAATCACCAAGTGTGATTCATGCAAAAACATATGCTGTGCAAATATGCATGCTGTTCAGAATTCGAGTAATGCATCTCCCACACTAGACCAATCAATTACTAAGCAGAATGTCATAATGAACCATCCTCTTTATACGGGCAACTTAAATAAGATATTCTATGTGCGCATCATAGTTTCTAGGAGCTTCAACCTAGAGGTCACAATGGCCTCTTTTATTTTCGGTCAGGGGAATATAACCAAGGTATCACCAATGTGATCAAAACCTCAGTGAGCCATACACTACCCGAATGCTAACAGAATTTCACTCGGCATCTGTTGCATAATAATACGCTATCGAGATGAAAATAATAATGTGGTATATTGGGATAATGACTCCCTCAACCTATGCAAATCAGTCCATCCAGGACTTCCTCACTATATCATGATGTCCAAATCATAGTATCTCTCAGTTAGATCAAAATTTTCAACTGATGTGAAGATCTAAAGGTAAAGTCAAGAATATGACCAGAAATATGGTCATGAATGCAATCAGGTTATACTGTGCACCTGTAGTGATTGTGCACACTAACTAAGCATACAGTATGTGTAAAATTGTGAAATAAGTCTAAGTCATCAATATGAGAATAATTATCATGGTATATGCTTCATGATATTCAATTCAAACCCAATCATGTATAATATATGGCAAAACATATGAAATTATCAATCAGTCATATTAATCATCCAAACATGTCATAAAATCATCATAATCAACATATAATTAATTAAGAGTAATAAGAATCCAATTCAATATATATATATATAACAATCAACAATCAGTAGGCTAAGTTTGTCAAGTCTGAAGATTAACTTGCTGACATCTTCACCCAATCCCTTCCTCGTAATCAGCTTTGGTCTTTGCGTTTCATGCTGGGAGTTTATTTAGCTTCACTGTTCAGCTTGAGGGGGAATATTGAATCTATCACACCTACCATATCTCATAGAGGTATTCAAGGAAGGTTACAACCTACCTTATATGATGGAGACATTCAAGGAAGGGTGACTCTTCCAAGTAACTCCATATCTCATGTAGATATTCAAGGAAGGGTAAGAAAGCATACAACAAAAGATGAAAAGATAATAGATCCATCAAAGGATGGTGACTGAAGCAGATTCTACAAGTACCTACAGCTATAGTTTACGTTTAGTAACTTTGTTATTCTTTCTATACTTGTAATCATATTCTTGTAAACTATATATAAATATGCAGCAAAAGTTCAATACGAAATACACTGAAACTTCAGATTGAAGGAACATACACCTATTCAAATTCCCTTAGGGTGATGCTTCAATTCGGTATGGACCAGACGATCCCGAAGATAGCCTCAAAAATATCCCAGAGCCTTGAGATGTGGGTAAGAGGAATACCATCAGAGAAGGACAAGAATACCTTTGGACATGGGACGAAGTCTCCCTAGTGCCAGTAAAGAGGAAGGGGGCCGTTTCTTCCCCATTTTGTTTTAGATGTTCTATTAATGATCGACATGTTTCACTCAAATTAAAAGAAAATTTTATAGGATAATACTTTGACCTTCTACAATGTATGAATCAAAATGTTAAGCAAGAAAAGCAACACCGCATACATTATATATTTTGCCTTTTTTTTCTAAAAAAAGTAGTAAATAATGAACATATTCGAGAGTGTTGGAAAATAACGGAGGATTAAATGTATGAAGAGTTGGAACAATCTACACAATTTATCAGCAAGCTTCAAGGCACGATCGACTCGCTTTCCTTTAGACAAGTTTCTCCCCCTCCGATCAAGATCGCGAATGCACTAAGGGTTATTGAGCAAAAGCCTTCAGGATACAATGAAGCCTTCAATAAGATTCATTGTAATTTTCGGATGTGCACCATCCGATCAAAATATGACACTGTATAAAAGAACTGATGATGTCAAACACTTGACGAAAGCCTTGATGTATCTCTCTCAATCAGATCTGGTCTGGATGTCCAGTCTATTTATAGACTAACATGTAGCTATTCACCAACAAATACAATCTTGATATAATGGCAGCCTGGATCAAATCTGAATGGGAATGTAACCCTTCACCCATCATCGATTAGGTGTAAGCATGATCCTACAGTCATGAACTCACACTGTTAAGGCATCTGATTGGTTGACACCTTTCTGATCAGATGCAACTCTGATCAGATGGTCTTGATCATGCAAACACGATCAGACGTGCCATCTGACCATCCAGATCATTCGGATCCATTGGGCGTGTCCGATCGGAAGATCAACCTTTACCAAGAGTGGTCTGAACCATCAAACCAAACCAATCATCCTGATCTGACAGGGCCACTTTACGCTCCTCGCAACGCAACGTGCGAAGTGCAAAGTGCATCTACAAAGCACTCTATCACGACCCAAACCAAAAATCCTCGTTGGAGGTTTAGAATTTGGATTCGTAACCTTCAACCCAAGCAAAACTTGAGTGTGGCAAATGATATCTTGCCAAAGCGGGCTAAATATAATGGATATTAAGTAAGATATAAATTATGAGGTATTAAAAATTCTTAAATAATATCCAACATGAT
>JAUPMG010292341.1:0-17446 GCA_031762675.1 Pachysandra terminalis | reverse complement strand
ATTGATTACATAATAGCAAAACAATCAGATCCATTGGCCTTTCCAAACACTTCCTTGACAGAAGCCGAAACCATCTATCTGTACTTCATAGATGAAAGGTTTAGCGCTAACCTTGCAACAACATAAACCCCAGATAAGAAATAGCAATACCTGAAAAACAATTTCAATTAGAAACTTGTCAAAATATGGATCTTAATAAAGAACATCCACATATAAATCGATGTGCCTAAAGGCCAGATACGAATTCCCTGCAATCAAAACAAACATAAAACTAAATGGATGTAACAGTTTGGTCAACAAAGAACTGACACAGCAAAACCAAACAATAGGGCTGATGTTACCCAGATTATACCTAAGCTGCAACTGGGACCCAGAATTTCTTTTCGATCAATCACAAAGTCACATATGTGCATCTTGTAGATCTAAGGTATCTGATCAATATTATTGCCTTCCGAATAGATTAGTTCTCCTTATAATACTAATGAATTGGATGAGATGTGCAAATGTCAACTGATACTTGTAAGCCTTTATAAACTTCAAATCTAGATTTAAAGCAATTTATAATATTATATTAAGTACATGGAAGAATTAATTGTATGATATAGGCATGCATGCACATTTGTAAAATTAAGATTACTAAAGGATGGCATATTGTGATTAAATCATCCCCGTTTGTTAGAAGGTGTAGGGTGGGTTGGAGGGCCTCAGGCATAGGGATGACTAAGCTGAACAACCATCTGCTGCCTCTTAATGGGAGTTCTGGGTATAGGTTTATATGATTCCAATGAACCAACTTTAAATTTTGAAACATCAGCTAATCAATCGAGGTCAAATTTGGAAAATCCAGGGTTGTCTAGTCTGGAGGAGTCTTTAGAGACCATCTGGGGGAGATTCTCCAAGCATATTCAGGGCTGGTTGGTGTAGTGGACACTATCCATGCCGAGCTTCTTGCCCTCTAATCCGTTTTGCAATTCTCCATGCATTTTCAGGGCAGGTTGGTGTAGTGGACACTATCCATGCTGAACTTCTCGCCCTCCTATCCGTTTAACAAGAGTGAAATCTCAGAGATTTACTGAAGATTTAAGGCGATTCTTCTACGGTTGTTTCCTGGATGCTCGGTGAGCAGCAAAGTTCTTGAAGGTTGGCCCATCTGGTCAGGTTGGCAAGATTCTTGGTTACCAGTTTGAACATCTGGTTTATTTACGTTCCAAGATCAGCCTATGATATGGCGGATAGGTATGTCAAATCTGGCACAATGAGGTCAGAACTTTTTACTTAGAGGAGTGCCATCACAGGAGATGTTGCACGATGGGGCTTAATTTCCATGAGTAGGTGCATTATTTTGGGGCATTGGGAATGGGAGGTGAATGTGTCATTTTCCTTTACCCTTAAGGGTAGAGTGAATTGCTTTTCTAGCTCGTCATGGGATCTTAAACAAGGTGGTCGTTCATCATCTTTTTTGTCCACTTTGGTAGGGGTCTTAGACAAGGTGGTGTTTAGTCGTTTCACCTCAGAGTTTTGGTTGGAACGGATCGAGTGCCCATCTCCCATCTACAATTCATGGATGATAAGGCCCTTTTGCTTGAAGCGTCTAAGGATCAAATTTCCTAGACAATGTATATATTTACGTAATTTGAAATGATTTTAGGTTTTGAACTGAATTTGGAGAAGAGAGGTACAACGGGTGTCCATGTTTTAGTGTACCGGGTGTCCATGTTAGCCTTAGTGAGTTACATAGTTATACCAATATGCTGGGGTGTGGGATCGATGAGTAACCGCTTAAATATCTGAAGGTAACTTTTTGTGACAATCCTTGCAATGTAAGCTTCTAGGAAGTGGATAAGATTCAGTAGAAATCAGTAACTTGAAAGAGGAATCATCTCTGTCTGAGAGGTAGAACAACCCTTATTATGTCCACTCCATCAAATCTCCCTTTTTATTTTCTCTCGCTATTTAAAATCCTAGTTATGGTGGCCAACATGATTAGGGCTATCAATGAGCCGAGCTAGCTCGGCTAAGGCTTGAGCTCTGCCTGCCTGAGCCAAGCTTGAGCTCAATAATTAGGTTTGCAATCCAAGCCCGAGCTTGGAAACAAAAGCTCATTTCCTTCACAAGCCTGAATCAAGCTTGGGTGGGCTTGACTCAATTAAAACTCAGAACGTATAATTTTATACTAGTCATAAAAGTAAAATAATATTATAAAGTTTTCATAATAAAATATTATTAAGTTTGCATAATAAAATATCACAATATATAGTTTTCTAATTCTTTTTCAGCAAGGTTTTTATTCTCGGGATCTTGGATCGGACCGGTCCGAGCAGATCCCTATCCGGATTGCCGATCCGGTATTGGATCAGCCGATCCTAGTCCGATCCAAGTTTTGGATCGTCCTTCAAAAAAAAAGGAAAAAAAAATTGGATCAGTCCGATCCAGTCATTGGATCGATCTGGATCAGCCAATCCGTATCGAGATCGCTCGGATCGGTCCGATCCAATGCCAATTAAAAAAAAAAATTTGAATCAGACCTGATCGGCCAATCCTTATGGGTATCGGTTGGATCGGTCCGATCCAAAGCCACTTGATACAATGGTTTGTATCGTGGCTTAGGATCGGACCGGTCTTGGCCGATCTCGATTCGGATCGGCCGATCCTTAAAACCATGTTTTTCAATCTTTATACACACACACACACACACATACACATACATATGTATATGAAATTTACAGATTCTGTAGATTTGTAGTTAATAGGTTTTGATCTCGTGATGCCCAATAACATTATTGAACTTGAGCCAAGCTTTTACAAGCCGAGCCTGAGCCCAAAAATTATTAACAAGCCTGAGCCTTACTCAAGGTTTACGAGTCTGAGCTGAGATTTGTTTACAGCCCTAAACATGATTAGAAAAACAAGGAGAGACTTTTTGAGAGAGTGGGAATAAGAAAGATCATCTTTTTATTTGTTAATTGGAAAGTAGCGTATAAAGTTAGAGACAAGGGATTTGAGCTTAGTAAATATACTAGCTTGAAACTCTATCTTGCTCAACAAATGGCTTTGGCACTTTAGTGTTGAAACAGAAAATGTGTTGTTAAGGTTATAAAAAGTATGGGCTTCACAAGAATGGTTTGGACATCAACAATCAAGCGCGAGTACAGTGCCAATCGGTGGGAATTTATTTTGGTCTTGGCCCCAATTTTGTGTCCTTTTGTAAGGTTTGATCATGGTTCTCGTATTCGTTTTTAGATTAATATTTGGTGGGTTGTCTCCTCTTCTGAAGTCTTTCCCCCTGTATTTTCATGCTTTACTTAGATAGTGACTCTCCGGTAGCAAACATTCCTTCTTGGTCCCCTGAGTAGTCAGTCTGGGACTGGGACCTTCTTGCTAGGAGGGATTAAGACAACCAATGGTGGAACTTGCATATTTATTTGAGACCATGAAGAAAGATGTTCTAATTGATCGTTTGATTCCAAATTATCGCATTGGACTCATAATCCCAGAGGGTCTCTTTTTACAGATCCTTTTTCCACTCCATTCGTGACCAGAAGAACCCCCTAATTCTTTTCCCTCAATCCAAATTTGGAAAACTGAATTCTCCTCGGATCAAGGCCTTTGTATGGGTTGTAATACTCTCCAGAGGATAAGGATGTGCCTTGCTTTATCCCCTCAGGTTTGTAGCATGTGCATGGATCAATGAGAGTCAATAAATCACCTTTTTCTTCACCACATATTTGCAAAAGCGTTCTATGGCTTTTTTCCTTCAGACGATGGGGGTGGTTCAGCAATAGGTATTAGTCAACCTTTCTTTTTCTTTTTTTTTTGATCGGTAATATTATTTTTTTGTATATATATAAAGTAATTTTACATCATTACAAAGTCTAACTATATATCACCAGTACAGATACCCCAGTCCCAAATAAACAGAAATTCCCAAAATACCCCTCAAGATTTACAAAAAGTTCCAATCCCCCTTAAACTGAAAGAACTGAATATAGCTGAACTCACGTAATGATCTAACATACGAATACAAAGTAGCCATGACCCGATCGATGACCGCCTTGACATCATTCTCCTTTCCCTAAAAAATAAGGCTATTTCTTTCTCTCCAAAGTGTCCAGCAAATCGCAGCCGGACACAAGTTCCACAGAACAGCTCTATTAGACCCTCCATTTTGCCATCTCCAACAACATAGACACTCATTAACTCCTTTAGGGATTGTCCAAGCCACCTTAAATCTACACAAAATGAGACCCCACACCTGAAAGGAGCAAGATGATCTTGAAAACATGAGATCTATGACGTTAGCTATATTGAGTTTGTGATAATTATGGTAGCCTTGTGGTTCTGCACCATCCAATGTTTAGAGGATTCCCTAATCAATTGTTCTCAACGACAGGAAAGCAATGACCCAATATTTGCCTTTTTCTGAGAATATCCATTGTGCTTAGAAACCTTCAAGACAGCGAGCGATCAAGCTATATTTTATGGCTGTTCTTTGGGGAATTCGGTGTCTTCTAGAGTTCCAGTATAGGAAGTAATCTTAGGGACCACAAGGGTGAGATCCTCCATGCATTTTTTGGTCCTATTGGAGAGGAGAAACACGAATTGGTGAGATCAACACCCTTGTTGTAGGCCTACAAAAGGTGAGATATCTTAGGTCTACTTCTTTGGAAGTGGAAATAGGTTCTTCTTATTCTATATCTTTCTCTAAGCGTGCCACGAATGCTCTTGGAGACTGGTCCATCTAGTTATCCTGTCTTTTGGCCAGTGATTTGAACATTTTGGGCTCTTACATGCCTAGTGCTAGATCAGCCAATGAGATGAAAGATCAGGTAATCAAGAGTGATGAGACGAGGAAGGTCATCGTTTGTAGTATTCCTACAAAGGAATGTTGTATGAGAGGGACATGATCATATTGTACTTGGTTTGGTTTTTACTCCTTTTTTTTGAGCCGCTAGTTTTCTGCCGTGGCCATCTATAATCTTTATATATCCTTATATCTCCTCTAATATATTCTTTGTCATTCATTAAAAATGATATTAATTGATAGGAACTCATTACATATACGTAATCACACCATGCGAAAAGAGAAGATGGTATACAAACAAGCAATGCAACAAATGAATTAGGACTTATAACTTCACTTAGGGGCTCCCTTGCAGGCTTGCACTTCTTGTTTTTGTCTTTCAACAATGTTTTATTGATTAAAAAAAGGTCTTTTCAAAATTGAAATTATAGGGTCATTAGGATATAAATGAGTGAAATGAAGAAAATACTCCAATCAACCAAAAAGACTAAAACTATTATACAAGGCAAACGAATTGCAAGAGAAACTCTTCTTGTAATAGCTTATTGAGAAAATAAAAAAGAAAACAAATGTGTGTTTGCAAATGAAAAGAAAGCAACCCAATAAAAATAAATGGAATGGATATAAATTGTATAATCAGAGTCTTATAAACACTACGTCGGAATAAGAACATATATTTTCCGCACCGTAGCAAGGTAAGGACGTCTTGTACTTGGCCACATTCTCTTTACTTAAAAGCATTAAATGTTTCAGTTATTTTCAAAGCAAAAAGAAATGTGAGCCTCAATATACTGTGCCACATTATCATAATTTTTTTGGCAATATCATATCATCCCTTCTTTTAACAAGTAAATCAAAAATATAGACAAATATCACACATAACATTAGGCAACTAATATATCATGAGATTCCCTAACCTTGAATCTCCATAAAAGAATTGGCGACGGCATTATTGCAGCACTATTCATAGGCAAACTTGCACTCTTCATTTCAATTGACTGTACTTGAAGTAGGGAATCTTCGTCAACACTACTTCCTGGCTCACTTGCACCTAAAAAAGCTCTTATAAATATTAGAGGAATACATAACTCATTCACCAAATGAAATATAAAAATAAATAAAGTTTTTATGTTTTCATAACTCAAAAGTCTTTTTTACCAAGGTCAGAAAAAATAGGTCTGCTACCAGACTTTCTTAAATGAGGACTATTAGAAGGAATAGTTGCAGGACCTCCAAACATAGGTTATGATAGTGTAAAGGAAGAAGGGTGCTATCTTTTTCCACCTATGCCTACAATCTGCAAAAAGAAAAAACCAAGAAGAATATCAGGATATGACTTAGAACCAATTGTTCAAGGAGGGGGTTTTCCTTGAAAAGAGAACCTAAGTAGCAAAACAATCGCCTGAGTTAGAAAAGGTATTATAAATCATATGAAAAAGTTTCTTAAAGAACACACCATGAACCCAGTCTCCAGATGCCTAGTAAATTATGAATTAGTTCCTAACGAACCAACTCCCAAGTTAGTTGTATATATACTTCCAAAAGGTGAAATGCATTATTCAGAGTCCTTTCTGTCATAACAAAACATAAACTCTTCATAGTCAGCAATAATATCTCTCTCAAAATAAAACAGGAGAAGCCTAAACATAATGAACCAGCTTCTCCAGGAAATAGCAAAAACCAAGAACCCAGAATCGAACCAACGAACTAGTTAAATATGGTTTGGACTGTTTCTAGAAGGGGTGCAACTCGGTTCAGTTTGGTCCACGTTGACATCAACCCAAAACCAAACCCAGGTTAGTGAAGGTCAACCCAAAACCAAATCGAATTTGAAACTGACCTCCCCAACCCAAAAAATGCACCGAATTGAGATGGAAAACCCTAAACAATACCCTACCCTACCCAAATTGTAAATTTGGTCTGGTTTGGTTTGGGATATGTCGGGTTAACACTATTTTTTTTTTTTAAAAATACATTATATATGTGCGTATATACGTGTGTGTGTGTGTGTGTATATACAACTCGGTTCGGTTTGGTTCGGGTTGACCTCAACCCAAGACCAAACTGAAATCTAAAATGGCTAACCCAAAACAGAACCAAACTGAAATGCTAAAACCATTAACCGAATTGAATTGTAATACCCTAAACCCAAACCAAATTGCAGTTTCGGCTCGATTTGGTTCGGGTTAAATTGAATAACCTATTTAAAATACATAAAACACATAAATACTTTTAGACTAATATCATTATAAAATCACTTAACAAAATCCGTGCATTTTTCTGTAGACAATTTTGAGTTTCCAAATACTAATATAAAAAGTTCAGTTCAAGATTACATATTTGACCAAACAAAGAAGACATTCCTGAAGCAAATAACCCTCTAATGCGTGTGATCACATCTTTGAAGGCTTGGGGAATATATCAAGAATGAATTTCTATTATGCACTCAGAGCCCCTTTAATCTTCATTGCACCCCTGTATCCATATAAATCACCGAGCAATAGAAACTTGAAACCTTAAATGGGTAAGAAAAAACCCTAATAAATTATATGAAGCTAACACACCATTACAAATGTACAAGAGTATGTACAGATTGTTCTACAAAAAAAAATATATATATATATATATATATATATGTAGGAGAGTGGGTTTTTCTGAGGAGGCCTCAGAGGCTGCCACGTATACAATTTAGGCTATCTCTTCTTTTGACACCTAACCTTGATTTCGAACACCAAGTGTGACTTTAGTACAGCTCTCACAAAAACTAATATTAATGATCAATTAATACAAATATTCCCCTCCAAAAAACAACTCTCCAATGAGAAAATAACGTCTATTGTAATTAATTAATATTTAAGAGCATATAAATAAGAGCATATTCCCCTCCAAATGTAACGTAATGACAAAGATAACAACCTATAACTCTCAATTAAGCAACCTTTATATTTTCCTTTGGAAATTTTCCACTCAATCATAATGCCAAAGTTGGTAACATTCTCAATTAATTCTTACCATTTCTCTATAATTTGAGATCTAACCATTCTACGCATTTATCCGTCCTGAGATCATGCCTCCCTTTATATCTATTCTATCCCCTTCAGAAAATAGCTACAGAAGACGACTCTCTACTCTTCCATGGTGGCCTAACAAGACAGAATTCTAATGAATTTGATTTTATGTAGTGCTGCAGGTAGAGGTTTTGCATCTGAAACGCTTACGCTAAGAAACTAAAATAGGTATGCTTTCAGACCTACCAGTAACTATTACAGCTGTAAAGAACCCAACTCTATACTCAACTACGTACTGAGCACAACCACAAGAGTTTTCCTCTGTTGACACCAAGGAATGAGTATATGCTTATTACTTGCAGAGATTGAGAAGAAAGTTCGGGTTCAACATGGTGAAGAAGAAGGTCCTACTGAAGCCTCTGACGAGAACATGGTGGCAGATGTTGATCGAGTATACTGCTAATAGTGCTGTCATGGTTAGGATTACTCCAAAGGGACTGGAACGATACCACAGATTATCTCATCAGAGGACGAGAGACTGGAAAGGTACCACTCATTGCTTTATATTTTCACTTCTCTATATATGGTTCTCCTTTATCAGGTCTTATTATATTTTGGTACATTGTTTTTCAATACTCTATTCTTATCAGTATAATTAATGACCTCACACGTTAACACAAGTGATTACTCTCTATCAATATTTAATCCACCATACTTCAATCTTACTCTATCAAGTTTAATCCGCCATAACTCAATATATATACTACTAAATTCAATGACCATGCAAGAACTCTAATGTAATTTATTTTATATAATAATAAATAATTTAGCACTTTGTTCAATGATCCATTATTTTTTATTAGATATAATTACTTTTAATATAATTTATTAATTACTATATAATAATTAATGAATTTATCTTAACTTATTTTCTCTTGTGGTTGTTTTTGAAAATAAGCCAAGTTATCATTACCATTTTTTATATGACTTGTTATTTTTTATGAAAATTGTTTTCACTTTTCAGTTTGGATTGTGTTATTTCGTTTTTGTTTTTAATTCTTTACACGTTTTGTCTATTTATGAAAATCAATCATTTTATTTTAATCAAATTTTTTAGCAAATTAAATGTACAAATATTATATTTTTATTTATTTTAAAATTTATCTTTGTTATATAAAATAATTCTTATAAAATGAACTATATTTCATAAAATTATTTATATAACTGCTATATTATCAATTTAATTTAATAAATTATTTTTTTATCTTTAAATATTTTAATATGTTATTATATAATTTAATTTGAACTTATCTTTTATTTATTTTTTATGTCCCGTGCATCGCACGGGTTTTCTGCTAGTATATATATATACAGATTGATCCATCCATTGATAGAGTGAGAGAGAGAGAGAGAGAGAGAGAGAGAATAGAAGAAAACTAAAAGATAAATGGAATGATTTTTACCTTTCAAACGTTGGGTTTGGATTTGCACAACGGCCAGAGAAGAGGAAGAAGAAGCTGACGGCCAAAGAAGATGAAGAAGAAGATATGCTCGTTGAAGAGAAAAGATTAGAATGAAAACCTAATTTCTCTTACTTTAAACTTGAATATTTTGTCAAAAATGACCTAAAACCTATTATGTATGAACTTTATTGTCTATAAAATTTAAATGTATATAATATATAATATAAAATGAACTTTATTGTCTATAAATTTTAAATGTATATAATATATGGTATATAACATATAATATAAAATTGGTTTAATTCGGTTCGGTTTGGTTCAGGTAAGAGGTATATGTATAAAAATCAGGTTTCGGGTTGGTACGGTTTAACCAAGCGTTCAACCCAAAACCGAACCAAACTAATTTGGGTTAGCTTTTTCTGAACCATAACCAAACCATATATCTAGAAACCCAACCCAAATCAAACCAAAGTCGGTTTGGGTCAATCGGTTTTCGGGTTTAACCGACCCAGGTTGCACCCCTAATCATGTGTGTGTATGTGTGTGTATATATATATATATATGATATATCATGTCTCATATATAAAACACGGCATCATTTCTATCATATATATAGAGAGACTACAAGTTAGTTTGAATCGGGTCGGTTTTGTTTGGTTTAAAGGTATATGCATTAGAGTTCGGGTTTCAGTTCGGTTAGGTTTAACTGAGGCTTCAACCAAAACCAAAGCGATCTAATTCAGTTTAGTAATTTAGAACCAAAGTCGAACCAACTGTCTAGAAACCCAAATCGAACCGAACCAAACTCGGTTTGGCTCAGTCAATTTCAGGTTGAAGTGAGCCAAGTTGCACCCTAGATTCTAGCCTTCTTACATATATTTTGAGGCTATAGCTGTAAAGGGGTAATGTGAGCTCTTGGTATCATGTAAGTTTAACTTCTTTAGCTCTTAATCCAATATGAAATAACTTATCTAAATAAATATATGGATGAAAGGTGAGATCTATGTTGAATTGGTACAGATTGGATTGTTAAAATCCGATATGGGTACAAAGTGTTGGATTCAGTGCATCAGAAAATAATGATTCATGGACGTGGGAGTTTATTTAAATATATAGAAAATCAATTGTTCACCTAAGTGAAAAGCATTGTACATATTTACATAGGATGTCTAACAATACCTACAGATAAGGGTATAGAAGAGCTTGGATATCACCTAAGAGGAGTGATACTCAGCTACAGATGTTAATTAACATCTTGCAAACAACTAAACTAGCACATATACTTCACTTACATAGGATGTCTAAAAATGCCTACAGATAAGGGTATAGAAGAGCTTAGATATCACCTAAGAGGACTGATACTCAGCTACAGATGTTAATTAACATCTTGCAAACAACTAAACTAGCACATATACTTCACTTACATCGAGGAATCCATGCAACATAGGGAAAGATATTTTAGAGTACATATGAAATAAAAGAACTTTGTAGCTCAAAGCTGTGTATAAAGAGACCATACTGTTGCAAAGAAAATGGACTTATTTTACCTACAAAAGTATGGACTAACCTGACAAGTGAATCATATCTTAGAATTTATTATCAATATAGAAAATGTATCAAACTTAACGAAAACATTTAACATAGACAATTACAAACAACATCCGTGCTCTCTCCACCTAACTTGCAAACAACTAAACTAGCACATATACTTCACTTACATAGGATGTCTAAAAATGCCTACAGATAAGGGTATAGAAGAGCTTAGATATCACCTAAGAGGACTGATACTCAGCTACAGATGTTAATTAACATCTTGCAAACAACTAAACTAGCACATATACTTCACTTACATCGAGGAATCCATGCAACATAGGGAAAGATATTTTAGAGTACATATGAAATAAAAGAACTTTGTAGCTCAAGCTGTGTATAAAGAGACCATACTGTTGCAAAGAAAATGGACTTATTTTACCTACAAACGTATGGACTAACCTGACAAGTGAATCATATCTTAGAATTTATTATCAATATAGAAAATGAATCAAACTTAATGAAAACATTTAACATAGACAATTACAAACAACATCCTTGCTCTCTCCACCTAATTGTTTTCAAATTGGGGTTTGCGCGATAAAGGTAAGAAAAGCAAACCCCTCCTATATCAACCAACTATTGAGACTTGTAAAGTTGAAAGTTCTAACAGCTTTACCCTCACTAATCCACAATTGAGGCTTGATTCAAACCTTCTTTTCGAGAACAAGCATCTCCAACAATAAATTGACTATGTCTCTCTTCAAGAACAAATCATGTAGCGTTCATGCTCCCCTTTAGCTGTCTCAAATATGCATGTTCCATCAAACACAATTCTTCATCAGCTTTGCAACTACTATACACTCTTAATATCCTTCTCCAAACTTGCACAACCAGAAACAAATCTCCTCTAAACCTTAACCCATCCATGTTCCCTCATTCCTTCCTCTCCATCTCTTTAGTGCTAGTTAGTATAGTCGCCCTCCATGTGTCTATGCTCAACTACACAATCAAAGAACTCTGCAGCATTTGACTTTGATTACGGAGGCAGACCCAAGTTAAACTTCCATGACATCCTCAGCAAGGTCGTTTACCAACTTCATCCTAGGGATTGCATGCTATAGACTAATGAGTCGGTGTCCCACTTACACCAAACCCATCCTACTCTCAAATGTAAAGTGATAGTTCAAAAAAAACATAATGCATAAGTTGGATTTGACTTGACACTGTAACCTACAGACATTATAACGACAATTATTTAAGAAAGCATTCTAATATCATTCCCTTTTACCCACAAATTCATTGAAGCTCTGCTTGTTTCTCCGGAAAACTGGGAAAAGAAAAAATAATACTGTGTTGGGAAAAAACAGACAAATCCAGTGACGAAAGAAAGCAACGAACGATGAAGAAATGGATAGTTGATGGTGCAGCAGCGATCGCTGATGCTGCAGCAGTTTCATTTCAACAATAGCAAAGAGTGTAGCAACCTCAGACCATAACAAAGAGAGATGAATGCCATTGGATAGGAGCAATTCGCAATTACATTGTCATATCATAATAGAGACAAAGGAAGAGAAAGAGAAAGATGACGGGTTGCCGAAATAAAAAAAATAAATGAATTTCCGAGGTCGGTGAAGATAGAGGAGTTGTCGCATCGGAAAATAAATGGGTGTTAGTGTTAGGACGGAGGGAAAGAGACGTCGGAAGATAGAGGAGTTGCAGAGTAGTTTCCAGATCACTCTTATTTTACATTAAAACAAACATAATAAAAATCTTAAATTCTGAAGAAAAAAAAAATCGCCAGTTTTCCGGCGAAACAAACAGAGCCTGAGGGGAGAAAGCGATGGAGAGAGGAGAAAACACTTCCTATACCTTAATTTCCACACCCTCCGAGATTGAGCTCGATACGTCTCCATCACAAACCGGGATCAAAAAACAAAATCCAATTAAACACTTAAAAATCAAAACCATTCATCAACAAGTCGCCAGCCAAATCGAAACTGTGAATCCATTTCGATAACAAAGAATAACAATAACTGAAATCAACACCAACATTACAAGAAACACTACAAAAGGACATGAGAAACAAAAAAATATATATTAAAAAAATAAATAAAAAATGCAAGCAACTTGGTATCTTTGAAAATGCAATCAAATTTTGGAAGCCCAATTGAAGTCCAAATAAATTTTCTAAGAAGAACAAGGCTTTGATTACCAGAATTGCAGAAATCCGACGTGCGCCTCGAGTCGGATCTTCCAGGATGGCCGGATCTCGCTTGACGTCGCCGGATCTCAGAGATGAATATGAGAGGTACTGCATTAAAACGAGAGAAATTTTAGGACAACGTGAGTTATTTCATTAGTGCTGTACCACTTGCTTTATTGAATGAATCAAAAGGTACTTGCAATGAATCAGAGCATTGAAGCATAATTCTGATCTGAAACCCTCTCTCTCTCTCTCTCTCTCTCTCTCTCTGTGAATTTGGGTTTTACTATTCGGATCTTGTAAACCCCGATCTGGTCATCTCAGTATTAAGAGTATTGGACCAATGTTCTGAAAATCAGACCAGATCTTGAACCGTACTAGGGTTTGAGTTACGGTTCAGGCTGCTGGTAGTATGGTCTAACCTGAAACCGATCAGAGTCTCACACCGTCTAAAGCGAGATGGCTGAAGCTGATTGTGTGCACACACATGCCACACATTCAATGGGCATGCTTGGCAGGGGTGGCAACAGGCCAGGATTGGGCGGACTCGGGCTTGGGTGAACTCGGGCCGAGCTTGCCACGGTTTTATTCTCGGGATCTTGGATCGGACCGATCCGAGCTGATCCCAATCCAAATCGCTGATCTTAGTCTGATCCAAGTTTTGGATCATCCTTCCAAAAAATAAAAAGAAAAAAAATTGGATCTGCCGATCCGTATCGGTATCGCTCGGATCAGTCCAATCCAATGCCAATTGAAAAAAAAAAATGGATTAGACCAGATCGACCGATCCTTATCGATATCGGTTGGATCGGTCTGATCTAAAGCCACTTGATACAATAGTTTGTATCATGGTTTTGGATCGGACCAGTCCTTGCCGATCCCGATCAGAATAGGTCGATTCGATCCGATCCGATTCTTCAAACCATGAAGCTTGCACCCCAATATAACATTATTTATGTCAGTCTGGCTTATATCGGCCCAACTTTCAGGGTTAAATAAGGTGTAAACCCCTGGGCTCAATGTATTTAAAATACATCAAGCCCTACAAATTCAAATGGTTTACTTTCTAAAATTAAAAAAAAAAAACTATAAATTACAAAGATATTTCATAAATACTTATAAAAAACTAAATGTTTTGAGATTTATAGTATATTGATTTATAAAATAATATGATATGTAGTGAAAATAAGACATTTGTATTGATAATTTAATATTTATATGTATAAAATCTAAACAGAAATAGTAATTACCTGTAATGTAGAGGTTAGGCCAGGCGAATCTAATATAAATCGGAGCCCGCCCGAAAAACTAACCAAGCCTTAAATTTCAGCCCGGCTCAGCTTTACGGGCCACTTACCCTTACTCAAGCACGTCCAATCATTTGGTTGGGCTAATTGGGTCGGGCAAATCATCCGGTCTATTGCCATATAGACCACCCCTAGTATGTAGATCCACATCATGATCAGATATTCACTCCCTGATTATTTACCTAATCCATCAAATTAGGGGAATGATCTGGTGTTCCAAACGCGGTTTTACGTTTTCTAAATCGAATTTGTAGAAAGGGCCCAGTTGAGAGAGCGTGGATGTTAAGAGATCAACGACCGGCATGAGGTCTAGTGTTTGAGCTAGGGGTTGATACGGTTCGGATCCATTTGGATTTATATTCAAAACCAACTTGTATTCGACGAAAATTTGATATTCGACTGAAATAATATATATTCGGATTCAAAATATGTAATTTAATATTGTTTCATTCTTTTTTAAAGATAAGTAAATCAAAATTAAAATTTGTACGGTTTTTTGAAATCTAATTGAATTTTGGATCGATTGAACACATATTTGAAATCCAAGGGGGTGTTGTTGCTGCTATTGCAGCAACACCAATGAGGGTGAAAGGGAGAGAAGGAGAAGAAGAGGAAGAAGAATAGTTGAGAAAAACGAAGAAGGGAAGGGGAAAAAGAGGTGCTGTCGCAACAGATATGGCAGTAATGGTGTGCAGAGAAGAAAAAAAAAACAGTTGAATTGAATTCCGGTTAACTAAATCCACGTGTCATGACGTGGTCGTCCGAGGGACCTATATAGATCCCCGCGAGTGACTTCCCCGCGACTCTTCAATATTTTATGATAAAATACAGATTGTATTTAGATATAAATCCGACCCATTGACAGCTATAGTTTAAACTATTCGTGTCGTGTCGTGCCAAGCAATGTGATTGACTTGCACCACTCTTATCCGGACACACGTGATATGTCTTGCGGATGTCCAAAAATTCCGAATAAAACTAATTCTTTCCCATTCATCCTCACCAAGGCTCTACTTGTTTCAGTGTAAAATAGATACATAAAACATTTTCAGAGAAAAATGTTACAACAAACACCTCACATTAATAACAAACATAGTATTTTATTTTTGCTTATAATAACATATCTAACGATGAAAATACTCTTATATACATTGTTTTTTAATGATATTAAAAACAAAATAAGTGCTTATCCGAAAAAGTAAGAAGAAAGGAGCTTCATAATATCGAAGATTGTGAAAACCTCAACTATTTTTTATAATTATAATATAAATTAATAATTTAATTTTCTATCATTTTAACATGCTTAAACTTGACAATTATAGGAAAATTGATAAAGGGGTATTATAGTCAAATAGTAAGCTTGTATTATAGACCCCTTCTAGTTTGGACTATAAATCCTCTATAATGGGATGGTTGCAGCCAACTATTCTTGCTACACCAATCGGAGGATAGCACATAGATAGAATACCATATAAATATACCATCAGTACTTGTACCAATGGTATCTTCACGTGACTTATACTAAATGGGCATTGCAAGGATGACTGTAGCCATTCCTATGTAGAGGATGCAAACCTTATAGTTTATCTCAATAAAGACATCGGTTGTAATGGCCAAGGTTCGAGGAATACTTATTAGTATGTTAAACTTATGAGGGTGTTAATATAATTTAACCCGTTCTGGAAATGAGAGGAGCCGAGCTTTGCCCAGTTCGGCTCGGGCTCATAAAATATGGACAAGATTCGGGCTTAGCTTAGTCTCGGTAGAAGGATCAAGCTCGATAGTTTTTTCAAGGCTCAGATTTGACTCGGTTTGTGAAAGGTTGAAAAATAAAAATAAATATGGCTCGGCTCGTGAAAGGTTGAAAAATAAAAATAAATATTATTTAATTTAAAGTAAACATATTATTAATATAAAAAATACGTCACTAACTATGTATTTAATGTTTAATATTATATATATATCATAATAACATCAGGCATTCGTTACAATACGGACCTCTTTTTGGGCTCGGGCTCGGATTCGACTCAAATCCGAGCCGAACTACCTCGGCTCGTTTACCGCTACCCAAAAAAGCACTTGTATCGTTTACCGCTACCCAAAAAAGCACTTGTACTTTTAAATGTTTTTTTGGATCCAGTTAAAAGTTACTGCGCTTATTTGATCGGACGGTTCCGATAAGTTCAAATGAAATATATCCCTTTGAAGAGATGGTTTTATGGAGAGTACAGACGAATGCACATGTGAATTAGTAACCCTGAACTCTTCTTGCTTCGAACTCCAACAAGCAGCTTCAAACCATGAGAGGAACGAAACGTCTCGGTCAATTCGATTCGAACACTGACACGAACGATTCCGCTGTAAGTTCTTCTTGGATTTCACTTGTTGCTCCCCTTCTCACATGCAAAACCCTAATTTTTCTGTTTTGTATGTTTCTGTTTCATTCGATTGTTATATGTTGAGATGTATTTTGAGCTTAAGCTGTTAAAGGAAGTAAATAGTTCGAGCTCATAAGGATTTTCGAAAAACCCTAGCGTTTAATACCTTTTTATTGAAAATCTGTAGTGGGGATCTAGAATATAATGTTTATGCTTCTTCGATGATGTTTGAGTTTTATAGAGGCTATGAAGTTTGTTTATTGTTATTATTATTTTTTTTTCATGATCTTGGATCTAGAATGTAATGGTTATGATCCTTTGTTGCTGTTCAAGTTTTGTAGAGCGTATGAAGTTTGTTTATTTATTTATTTATTTATTTTTCACGATTCGTAGATTACAACTTGCTTCATTCAAAATTAAAGTTTGATATATATATAATATTAGTTCACTAGAAGGTGTATGGAACTGGATTGTTGATTGCTTCATAAGATTGTTTGTTTGAGTGCTTATGTTTTCTACTTATATGATTAGACTAAAGTTCATACCTCTTAGTTGGTTCTGGAGACATTTGAAGGTTTAATTTGAATTTTTTGTTAAAATTTTAAATTTTTTAGTTTTATAGAGTTTATGGTATAATGTTAGTACAGTTTTGAAGTTCTTATTTATTGTGATGCAGTTCCGGAGTAAAAGTGTAATGGCAGGATCCTTTTTTGACGTTGACAGGGCAGAATCATCTCGGCAGCACTCGACAGC
>JAUPMG010292331.1:0-17446 GCA_031762675.1 Pachysandra terminalis | reverse complement strand
GAAAAAAGAAAATTAAATACTTTTTTATTTTTTTTCTTTCATTCACATGTGCGCGGATAGCCAATAAAATGCCGCCTGCACTCACCCGCACGGCTTGGCCACCCGCACAGGATCCGCTCTCTTTTGTTACGTTAAAAAAAATTTACATTTCAATGCCATGCATACAAGACAATTGGGGTCCACATCTTCAAGAGAAACATGATGTCTGGATACATAACAAATATCCTGTCCGCATGTATAATTTCCAACTTTGAAGGGTATCAGGGTACATAATAAATATCCCATTCATATATATAATTATTTTTCTACTTCAAATGGTATCAGGGTCCATAACAAACATCCCGTCCAAATATATAATTATTTTCTTAGTTTGAATGGCACATCTGGATATATAATTATTTTTCTGTTCTGGAAGGGCTGTCCTAATGCGTCTTCTGGAGCAATGCATTGGCTCAAATTAGGGGCGGCAAAGAGCCAGGCCACAATTTATAAATAAGAGCTATTTTGTTAGCTCAAATTTGATCCGGCCTGAGTTTTAGGCTTAACGGTGTTTGTTCAAGCCCGCCCACATTTGTTCGAATGGGACAAAAATGTTACTATTTTGTTATTGCTAAGTTTCAAACTCAAGCATTAGATTCAAACGCAGGCCTTCGCAGCAAAATATGAACTCACCACTAAACTACAACCACAAAATGGTGATAATTATAAATAAAAATTATATATTACTCAATAATCTCGGATCAAACCAAGCCAGGCTGATTTAATATAAACCCAGACCAGATTTAATACAAACCTAAACCCAGCCCAAAAATACCTTCTGGACATTAAATTTCAGCGTGGCCTAGGCAAACGGGCTAACTCTTGCCCAAATCCGCCCCCAAACATAGGGTCGGGCGGGTCACCCTGCCCATTGCTACCTCTAGCTCAGATCAACTTTTATGCTTGCAGCAGCAAACACGGTCACGGCTATTGAATACGTTATCACGTAAACTCTTCCGAACACATCACTCAGTCTCGGGCATGAGCCAACTACGATCACTCCAAAACCTAAATACAGGAATAATCATTCTGCATATATTTGTAAGCTCCTTTACCTCAGATGAATATTATTTTTAATCGGCCAAAAAATAAAAATATTAACGTAATCCTCACCAAGAAATAAATGAAAAACGAAAACAAAATTACCATCATGGCTATTTGAATGAGATCAAGAGAGCCAATCTTCTCAGCAGAATCACCAAGAGAGAAATCAGCAAAATTATACTTCTAAGTTATAAACTTGTTGCCCAGCCTGACCTGTCAGTTTTATACGCTGGTGATGCTCTGCAACCTTATAATCTACGATCTCCGTGAACAACTGGCCATCCAATACACAATCAGGACGTCCATAAACCGCTGCTTGAACGCTGGCCATAAGCTTTGCTATCTCCCGACCGGAGAACCCTTCTGTCTTTCGGGCAGCCTCACGGATCACCTCCTCGGATATATCTTTTATGGTTATCTTCTGTGGCTGCTTCTTGAAAAAGGGTCTCCAGTGAGATTCACTTTTGTCTTCCGAGGAGAGGTATCTGTTCAAGTAGAGCTTCAGCAGCTTGACGCGCTCCTCCTCTCCCGGGAGTGGGAACTCGATCACCTCATCTATACGGTCTGTTACTGCACTGTCAAGGTCACCTGGTCTGTTGGTTGCAAGGACAAGGACTATGTCCCTTGACTGGTCTCCGGTTCGAAAGAGCAATGCATTGAGAGCACTTCGCTGAGCTTCACTCATGTGAGTACTGTTACGCCTGCATTAGACCAACAATGTAGAAAATACCGTTAAAACACAAAAATACAAGGACAAGTTTTGGACATTTTTTCTGAGAACAGCCACCATGAGAACTGGGAAGAGCACAATAAACTAGTACTATACACACAAAGCGAGCACGACCATCCAATGGATCTCACCAAGTCAATTTTGCTTAAAATCTCTCAGAAAAAAGGAAAAAAAAATAGAAAACACCATCCTAATAATTAATCATCTTGAAAATTTATTGATAGAAAGTAGATTAATCTCCTCCCCAACCTACCACTCTTTATGGAAATCTATCTCCATCTTTAAGTAAAACTCTTACCCATTTACCATTTGACGCTGACTGATTGCAACTAAAATATCCCGTGGAACTCTGAATGGTTGGACTTCAAAAGAGTAAGAAAAAAAATTGAACAAAATTAAATTGCCTTACCTGGAAAAATATGCAGATGATACCTCAGAAGAGAGGAAACTCTTGGTGGACCCAATTTATAACAATTGAGGGATATTAAGGATTTTTTAAAGTTAACAGATGGATTTACACCTAACATTTCCTTATTCATTACATGCCTAAAAAGCTCAATCAACTTCCCTCTATTTTATCTCCTACTGAACTACTAGTCGATACTATCAAATATCCTTCCTTTATGCTTCTCATTCTTTCCAAAATTCCATCTCAACATCCTCATCACAGTTATAAGCATCCTATGAATGTGTTCCTTCTTAATTGCACAGTATTCTGCTCCAAAACATCATACCATATTTAGTTTTTCTTTTTTACCACAAAAAAAAAAAAAAAACTTTTCCCTTTAGATTGAATAAAGTTGATCACATAACACTCCAGAAGTGTTTGTCCACTTAAAGGCATCCAGCTCTAACTCTATATGCAACACCCTCCTCAATCAACACAATAACTCATACAACATCAGTTACCATTCCCATCCCATATTTGCATCTCGAGTTTTTGGATTTCTTATCACCAGTTACAGAATGTGAGAGGTCAACTATTTCTAGGTTGGAAATGAGTTCTGGGCACAGGCTCGCTAAGATTCAAAAGGGTCAAGTTAAAAAATTGACTCAGCTTAGCCTATTAGTTACAAATTTAAAAATCACATAAACTGGGCATATAAAAGGTTAAAAAAGAACTTACAAAACTAAAGCTTAAAATATTTATGTTCAAAGCTCAAAGACATTCCCGCCACTTACAAATCAGGACTAGCATTGTTTCTATGGTCATTGGAAAGGCAGAGCTATCATGAGGTGTTTATCACCTAACCCTGTCGTAGTCCCATGATAAGTCATAACACTTTGCATGGAATTCAGTTTAAATTAGTAGGCTTGAAGTATACAACTAAAATATCAACTCAATACAAGTCACCAATGCATCAATGCAATATACATAAAACCAATAAAGAAAACAAAATTGTGGAAATGAATCGGAATTAGATAACTCTATAGGCATGTGATCAGCCACTGCTATATTCTTATGCGCTTACAATGATATTGTAAGGACCTGAACCATTAACCTTAATTAAAC
This sequence comes from Pachysandra terminalis, assembly GCA_031762675.1. Lineage (NCBI taxonomy): Eukaryota > Viridiplantae > Streptophyta > Magnoliopsida > Buxales > Buxaceae > Pachysandra > Pachysandra terminalis. The sequence goes on along the minus strand of JAUPMG010292331.1, from coordinate 14,120 downwards.
TTGATTAGTAACTAAGCTTAATTCAAATAATTAAATTAGGCCCACAAGTAGAATAGGTTGATGCCCATTAGATCCCTGACCTCAGAAAGTTAGGCTAATTAAGAAATTAAATTAATTTAGGTAGCCAATCTGAATGGCCAGCTAGAAACTTAGAGATTAATTAAGATTTAAATAATTAAATAAGTTAATTAATCACATTCGTTGATTTCCGAAACCCACCTCAAACCCATCGACAAAAGCCCTCTAACAGATCCTGCATAGGTGGTCACTCGGAAAATATAGAACCGGATTATGCCCTTAGTGTCGACACTAATCACAGCTTGACTATAAATAGAGCACTTAGCTCATAAAAACCATTTCCTCCTCTTCTTTCATTATCTTGGGATTTTGGAGCAAATGAGGAGTAAATTGAGAGCATCCAAGTCCCGGATGCGCTACAAATCAACCTCGACCCACCCGGTAAACCCCAAGTTGAGTAACCTCCCTTGAATGTGCTATTTGGTTGTATTTTGGTATTTTGACCTAGGAGAAGGGTTGTTTGCTTCATATCCACCTTTTCCTTGGGATTTAGACCATTTTTATTGATTCATGTGAAACCCTAAACACCAGACCACCTTGTCTAACCTTGCATGTAGAAAAACTCAACCCTAAGTGGAGAGAAAAAGGGGGAAAACCCCAATCCATTGTAAACCTAATAAAAATGAATTTTGATCATAGTCGAACCCCCTCCTGAGAATAAAACCAAACTCCTGGTGAAATTTCAGCCTCATTGGCCCTTTCCCCAGCTTCGGCGCACCAAAGAGGTCGTTGAATCTCAAAGGTCAAATATGGCTCTTGGGAATAGTCGCCGAAGGAATTTAGGCGCACCGAAGAGGTCGCCGAAACCCCTTTAGGCGAGCCTAAGAGATCACCGAAATATATAAGTGACCAAACCAAGTTGATTTATCGAGACTCTTTTGGACCAAACCCCAAGGTGCCAACACATTTGGCACACTTTTCCACATTTAGGCACGCCGAAAGGTCGCCGAAGATCTCGCCGAAACACTCCACTAGTCGTAATGGAGTGATTCCAATGGGAGCGCATGTATTTTGATTAGTTACATGTGTTTAGCCTATTTTCCGGGTCAGTTAGACCTCGCATGAAAAATCCGACCCCTCAACCCGGAAATTTAGATTTCTTAGTTTGGCCAAGCAATAGAGGATTTCGGGGAAAAGGGTAAGCATGGACCCCGAACCCTCCTATTAGCTTTGTACCATCATAGTACACTTGTTGATACACAATTGGATGTTATAATGCTTTATTTACCTATTCAATTGTGAGTTAAGCATATTGAGATGTAACTATTGTATGGGAATGCCCTTCGTTTAGGCACTCGGATGTCTCATGTATTTATATGATGAGTTGGATCACGTTGATGAATCCAATAGATATTGTTGATGAGGAGTTTGGTGCCGGTGTGCCCAACTTGTCTTATTCTTTAACTATAGAATTGTATTACATTTAGATTTCTGTTAGTAGCATATAGAGAAGTATGTAGGTAGAATTTGATCTATTGTATATATATTCTTAGCAAGTTAGGTTATATGTTTTATATTATGTAGTAAATTAGATTATATGTTCTATATTGCTTAGTAAGTTAAGCAATATATATATTTATGGGACTGTGCCCATATGATTGAATGTCTGAATATATGCCTATGAAATCTTGTCTGTTGCATTAAATAAAGGATTTGAATTTGAATGTTGCATATGGACTTTCCGGCTGTGATAGCCTGGTCTAATACCCCTCATGACACCAAGGGTTTAGACTGACACTTGGGATATTGACTTGATAGCCATTTAGTCCTACGAGAGGACCCTGTGATTGGACCCAAACTGAGAGCGAACCCACATAGGGGACCTCGTTAGTCTTGAGGAATGATGTTTGTCCAAGGATCCGCACGTTGGTCTAAGTTTGGAAGATAGTATGCTATCCCAAGGATCCGCACGTTGGTGTAATCTTGAGACTCAGTGAGGCCATTTATATATACCTTCTGTTGGGTTGTGAAGATGTATGAATCCCTGAGGGATACCGCAGGTGGTTGCAAGTCTTAGCTGAATGGCGTGATAAAAAATAAGTAGGGAGATTGTGCCTCCTAAGTTGAAAACCCTTAAAACTATGTTGTACACATAGAATGGTCATATCCCTTAGTTCGTTCATACAGGAGATGCATTCAGGTTGCTGGGACACCCCTGATAGAGATCGATATCACGTGGGATCATACGATATTTCACCTCTCAGACAGTGTAACATTTCTCTTGCATTGCATATTCTGTGTTGATATTATTGTAAGAGCCACTGGTATGAAACACTTGGCCTAATTCTCATACTTAAAATCTATTCCTGTAGTTGTAGGATCACAGACCACTGAGTAATATTCCGTGAGGATGGAAGATAACTTATTATTACTTTAGCTATAATTGTATGCCACAACTGTACACTACTTGCACATATTTGCTTATTACACAATTGTACACGTCTGCACTTTTCTCAAATGCTGGAACATGAGTGAATACACTTCATCGAAGGTTTACTCATCCGGGCTTCCAGCTTATGGATGTTGTTTAATATTTCAGGTTCAGGAGCTTAGTCGCGACACGAGCAGACTCGGATTGGGTAGCGTACTCTGGTAGACTACTTGGTATAGTTTAGAATTAGACTTTACTTCATTTAGACTTGCTAGATTAGCATATCTGTAATAGTTACTTATATCTTACTAGAACTATTTAGTCTTCCGCTTATGTTTGACCATGTTGATCCACCTCCATAGCGATATGGGGTGAAGGTTGCAACTTAATCCGGAAATTTTAAATTTTTGGGTTGGTTCGTGACAGATTCTGTCAAACATTCATACGTATTATCTTAATGAGAAGTTGCAAAATCTGAATAGATGCATGTAGACCATGTCTATTTGTCAAGATATCAGCTTGCTGGAATTACTAGTTATACATTCTGATGGCTTGTTAGGTAATTTGATTAGTTGTACAAATATCAGCTTGTTGGAATTACAAGTTATACATTATGATGGCTTTTGTTAGGTAATTTGATTAGTTGTACAAACGAGTTGGCGAGTGTAGATTACATCTGGTCACTGATTCTGGCCAAGTGACACATCAGTTACCAACCAACTTAAAAGTGTTCCTTTGACACTGCTAAGAATAGCACCAAGACCAACATTGTTTTACACTCTTTATACATTTCTAATCCTACCCATGAATTACTCTCCCAAGAGAAAATTCTGGACCAGAAGAATGTTTCAACGTCACTCCCCCCAAAAAAGGAAAAATAAAATAAAAAATTTAGAAAATCTGGCCTAGAAGGTGAATCAAATCCCAGATGACCTAAATCTTAGAAGAAAGAACTAGGTGAAAATGCAAAATGAATCTCGCTGCAACCTCATCAAAGTGAAATCAACCATTTGAAGACAACATACACATCCAACGTCTTTTACTACATCATGCTCCCGACAAGGCAACAACTGATTGATATCTGTTAATTCTGTTAATTGTCAACAGATGCACTCAAACAGGAAACATACCTCAACCTTAACCCTATTAGAGAACGGGTGTGAAAGAACGCAAGGTAATACTCTTTCTTTGGAAAGGAAAGGAGGGAAGGAGAAATATGCATAGATCTATAAATAAAATGCAACTGCAGTCCAGATATAGATAGATGGTAACTCACTCGCATAGAAAAGCATCAGCCTCGTCAATAAATAGCAGCAGTCCTTTCCTCGACTTTTTAGCCCAATCAAATATCTGATGGATTTTGGTAACAGCCTCTGCCCCCAGTGGTGCAACATCTCCTCCAGTCATCATGGCATAATCCAGACCCTATAAGATGTTACTGAAAACCAGTGAGAACAGTTCAACATAGTTTCCTCTATCTATGGCAAACTTTTATCCCGACCAAAAAAAAGCACACATCACCAAAACCTAATTTAAACAGAAGGAATATTTTAAAAAGAGTCCTGAGAAGATCATCTTTCTAATGCTTCAATTAGTATATTTCAGCTTTTACAATATATTGATTTCCCTTTCTATTTGCTTCGATTTTTCCTTCTAAGATTTCCAAAACTCCCAATGAGACATGCCGGTGAAAATTACCCCACTTTCTTACATTATATTTTTGAAATTAAAGACACAAGATAAGAAAAATGAATGAAATAAGCCACAAGTCAATGCCATACCGATTTGCGAGCTATCTCTCTTGCAACCATAGTTTTACCAGTTCCAGGGGGCCCATAAAATAGCATGTTACGGAAGGGTGCTTGATGAGACTTGGTATTTGATGTAGCTCGAGCAAGTTGTTCTATTCTCCTCTGTAATGAAGGATGAAGAATTATATCTCCAAAAGTTTTTTTACAGTCCGAGGGCTGCGCTGCCCCAGCTGTAGTACTATAATTCCGCGCCTTCTTCATAGCATGTGAAACCATCTCAGACCATGGAAATTTTGCAATGGATGATTCTCGAATTAGTGAAGGCTGACCCAGAATTCGGTTAATGTAACCCCAAATTACTCTAGCACCTTCTCTGCAAATACAATGCACAAAACTCAAAATGCATTAGGCAGTATTTATTCCATTAAGGAGATAACCATTTCACTAACCATGCCATGGCCCACTAGATAACCTAGAGATGAATCTTGTTCACTCTCTCCAGGGCTCTAGCTACAACCTAGAATGAGCTTGGAATAACAGATCAAAATTCATGTAAGATATTTTCACAAAAGATTTCCACCGGATGCCAACACAACGTAACATCTTTCTCCTACCAAGCCTTGAGTTGGCAAGAACTTGACACGTGACTTATCAAATTACAGGATAACTTGTGAAAGGAGAATAAAATATCTTGACTACACGAAATACACGTCAAACATTAAAATAAAGGACTGTCATACAACTAAAGAAATATTCCCCAATAAATGATGCTTTTCTTGAGCAGAAATCATTTTGTATGATAATTAAGTTAAGCTTCCCCTATGAGGATTTTTCATTTGTGCACATCACACAATTCATAAAGGGCACAAACATGAAACAAGGATATTTTCAGGGCCAAATAGAGATGGGCATGCAGTCTGTGCTGAGCTTAGGGTTTTTCTGATGGGTCTGCAGGAGGAGAGATCATGAGGTTTCCAAGGTTTGGAGGTGGAGGGAGTGTCTTTTACAATGGTTTCTTAGATAGCAGATGTTCAGCAGTGTTCTGGATGCTTGCTCATTCTATTAGTTTGATTAAGTTTTGGCAAGAGATTAGAACAACTTGTTATGTCATGGCCAAGAACTGCCGATGACATTGCGAAGAGGCCAGCCAAGAGGGGGCGTGGAGTACTGAGATGTTTGTACAGATCCCGCCGAACAATATGCTTGATGAGCCATGATCCATCTTCAGGAAGCCTAGGCTGATGCCATGTTTGCTTGTATAACTGTTACACACACACACACACACACACACACACACACACACAAAGCTACCTAATTTTTCTGTTATTCTTCAGTTCTATTTAATATATAGTCAGTACTTATCAAAATAAATAAAGGGCACAAGCAAAGCCAAAAGTTGGAAATTTCTTGAAGAAATTAAATAAATTTCAACAAAAATGCAAGTAAGATTAACATATAGACCTATTACTATAAATATCATAGGCTACTTCTCGAAATAAAATCACCTCAAATAAAAATGCAATGAAGGTAAGCATGCATACCTAGTAGTATATACTCCAGCAGCTAGTGCAGTAGCTCCTCCAACAGCCATAAGCAATGTATTCCGGTCAGTCAATAAAATCCTGAAACCTCCTACAATTGCAGTTGAGCAACCACTAGAACAATTAGATATGTTCTTAGATCCATCTAAGATGATAAAAACAGAGATCGTAAATAAACTACATGGCCACAATGGCATCTTTTTCAGGTCATCGCTCTTAAAATTAGAAGTTAACGAAAACATATGTGGATTAGTGCAAGTGTGTAAATTTTCATGATATGAAGTAATTTTTCAGTGTTAAAAGGCTACCATGACGTTATTAGGAGAACTCTAGAGAATACTTATTGTAGCATGGCAATATCAGCAAGAATGGAATTCAAGTTGGTCGGAACAAATTTAGGTACGAACACATCACAACTAAGCCTAATTAAATGCTGTGGATAACTGATGTGCTTCAATATGATAAAGTTGATATCATGGGGCTTCAGCTGAGACTCAAGCCAAATATACAGATTGTACATATACAGGATGATACCTAGCATATTCAGGCCAATTTATTGTACCAAATGAGACCCAAAACAACAATACTACAGGAGTCTTCTTGTTACAGAAACACTGATGCCATACAACTAAGTTTAGCAATCTTATACCTTCAATGTGACTAAAAGTTGTATTAATTGCAGAAAGCCACTTCTCCCTTTCACCGTTCATCCGTTCTATAAGCATTCTTCTGTTATGGCCTTCTGTCAGTTTTGCCTCATGGGCCCGACCTTCAGCTTCAGCCATAGCCTTTACTCTTATGGTTTCTCGTTCTATCTCAGATCTTTCTTTCTCAGTCAGGCGTTGCTGAGCTTGGATCTGCTCTTCTGTAGCACGCCTTGCTTGTTCTTTCCGTAAGGATGACTCCTCTTGCATCCTAACCAATTCAGCATTCTGTCGCCTCTGGGCCTCATGTTCTGTCTGTAAAAAGTAACAAAATGGCATAAACAACATATTTGATATTGATATTCATGTGCCTCTGGTTTCAGAAATACATCGATTGCAACATATTTGAATTTTTTTTTCCTTTCCCCCCAAAAAAAACATACTGAAAACTAAACGAGCAAGGAACACACTATGATTTGTTTGCCTTGATAAATCATGGAAACTTCAACAATAAATTATATAAGAACCATGAAGCCTAACGCCAACCCAACCAAGATTTCATCAACTTTCCTACTCAGGAATATATTAGGCTGAGTTCGACTCAGCAAGCTTTCACAAAAAATAATCAACGTATTTTACCATTACCACAGCCATTTCACAAACTTTTATTAACACTCAAGTCAACTTGCCAAGCCTATCGGCAAGTTCTAAGTCAATTCAAACTGATTAAAAAGCTCAGCCATACCTGCATTCTTTTTCTAGCCAACTCATCTTCATAGCGCGCCATTTGTGCCTTTGCTTGTGCTTGTTGTTGTACTAGATTCCTGTGTTCTTCTGCCATTTTTCGCTGCTTCTCCTGAAAATGCACAATACTTAATCATAAGGAGAAACAGATACATGATAGTGGAATAACCCCAATATGATACTACTATGGGATTGAAAGTATGCATCATCTCATACAAATTAACTCAATAATTCACTGCCCATAACATTTCCATAATTCCACTGCCCAAGTGATTGTAAGTTATGATTTGTAAATAGTGACATGTGCATCTAAGTCGGACAGTAGCAAAAACATCAATCAAAAAACAGCGAAAAAGAAAAATCGAAACATTCCTACAACTAAAGAAACAGACCATATATTGAAAAATATATCAGAATAAATCAGAGCAATAAAAGTACACAGCAACATGTAAGTCAAAATAATGAATATATAGAAAATGGTGGATTTTATGTCTGCGGCAACAAGAAAGAAACAAACACGTCAAAAACATACCAATTACTGTTGTTGAATCATTTGATATACATTGTTATGCCGTTATCTAACAGCTTAAGCTTTTAGAGTAAGTGGTTCTTAACATGGTATTAAAGCGGGAGGTTGAGTGTTCGAATCCCAGGGATATGTATTTGGGTATTTGTTCTCCCATGGATGTGTTGTTCCCATACGGGTGTGTGTGGTGCGTGTTTGCTTCAGTGCCCTGTATTCTCCTACCGGGGGGTGAACCATTTAATATACATTTTTGTGCCGTTCTCTAACAGCTTAAGCTTTTAGAGTAAGTGGTTCTTAAGAGCCGCACTAAAAAGAAGAAAAGAGAAAGTGACAACAGTGTAGGAGTCAGTTGAATGTAGATATTTGGTACTTAAAAGTTTAGCAGAAATAAAATGAAGCACATTCCATGGTTTCAGAAGTTTTTGAGCTTGTTCATCTACTAAACTTTGCTTTCAAGAACACACCAACAAAATTGTTCTGTATACACAGCTAGTACGATTCGGGACAGAATTCCAACAATGTTTTCCGAATCAAGAAAGAGGGATAAACACTCACGATTTCAGCTTGTGACTGAATAGCTTGAAACTGAGCTTTCTCAGCGGCCAACTCAGCCAACCGAGTCTCCTCCTGCTTTCTCATGATCTCAAAAACCTGATCAAAACAACAGAAAAAAGAAGAACGCAAGTTGAAAACCCCAACTTCTAACAATATAATACGGGTAAAATCCTAAGGAACATAAAAACAAACACCTTTTTAGCGTATTGAGAGCTGTTAATCTCTCTTAGGGCTTTTGCTCCTCTTTCTAATGATTCGGGATCGAAACCCGATGAACCGCCTCTCGTATCTTCGGCCGCCGGTTTCTCTTCTGCTCTCGAATTGGACGCTTGAGCTGCCGGAGTAGTCTGAGGAGACGATTAAGAGAATGGATTGAAACGAAACGGGCCGTCGGCGTAGGCGCGATTAGAAAAGGCTGAAAACGAAGCGACCGCCGCAGCCATTGCTGCGCAGGACGAAATCCTGCGCGCAGCCATGGCAACCTTCAAAATCGATATGTGTTCTTTTAGCACTTACGATGAAACAGAAACCGATCTGTCGCCATGGGCGAAGGAGAGTGTTCGCACCTTCAGAAATGAGGAACCAAAACGGGGTTTTCACTCTGGTGCGCGAAGCTTAAACCTCCGCTAGGGTTTAAACGGTTAGAACTTGGAACTAAAATTGAGGTTTCCTTAATTTTATGCGTCGCCGGGGTATATCATATTTGTTTATATCTTTCCGACACCATTTACATGTTATGTTTTGTTGGTGTGGACCCACCCATCATACATGTGTAAATGATTTGTCTTGTGCTTAATGGTATTGGGGTAAATAACAAATACCCTGCCGTTGCATATGATTCGTTTTCATTTTTTTCCTGACATGCTTTGTCGGATATCGATCAGACGATCACTGAGTGCAGGCTCTTCAGCATGAACATGGGATGGGAAAAGGCGGAAGACTCACGAGTCACGAGCGACCTTCCAAAGCGGGGCAAGTGAGCGGGCTGGGCTGTAAATAGAGCGGTCTGGGCCGGGTCTACTCAATTCAAGTTAGGCCTAAACTAAAATCAGTTGATCCGTATCCAGTTCGATCCAAACTCAAATTAGAGCTATTAGCTTGAACCCAACCCAAATTCAATTTGTTGAGTTCAAGGTGGGTTCGAGTTGGTCCAAATTAAAAGAAAAGGCTACAAAATTTGTTGAATTCAGGCTAGGTTTGAGTAGAGGAGACAACAGATGCCAAGGGTGGATTCTGTTGGTTATGGTTATTTCTTTCGTTTTTTTTTTTGGTTTTTGCCATCAAAAGAGCTCCTAGCGGAGTTGTCAAATAATGTAGGTGGGGTTTTATTTATCATGGGGTTAGGGCTCAATGTTTGGTAGGAGGGAGCATATCATCTCAAGGGATCCTGGTGAGACGAGAAGGGTTTTTTGGGCGTGTATAGATGAATAGTTCCTCACGTATTCATTTTCTTTACCTTTAAGAATGAGAATCTATATAGTGGTGGGAGAGTAACAGTTGGTCATGACTTTGTCAGTTGCCATAATGATTAGGCGTCCAAGATCTTCTTTTGAGTGAGATTGTTTTAGGGGCGAGCCCTGAACAGCGGGCCTCTATCCCAAGTCTCCAACCCACATGCCTACGGTATTCCCTTGACATTACCCTCTAGCAGGATCGGAAACTGCAATTTAGATGCTTCGAGCAAACGACATGTGGCATGAGGGGTTGACGTCTATGGGCTATTCCATTTGGGCCATCTACACTCACAAAGTGAATGGTCTGGATTGTTCATTTCATTGTTTCATTTTGTTGACAAGTCCATGCCTCGCTGTACTACTAAACTTGCTTAAGCATACCACAATACCTTTAGGCTGTGTTTGATTAGTTGAGAAAAGATAAAAAAAAGAAAAAAAAAAGTAAAAGAATACTATACTTTCTTTTTTCCTTCATTTTAAAGGACTTTTTTTTATAGGAATTTTATTCATAACGAAACACTTTTAAAAAAAGTAATATTCAATGAACTAAACACTCAAATTTCGTTAGAAAGTTAAATTTCTTTTTTTTTTTTTTCCAAACAAACACAATCTTAAGTGTGTTTAGTTTGCTAAAATTTGTAGAAAAAATAATCTTTTTCAATGTAATGTATGTTTGTTCATTGAAAAATATAGACCCATTAAAAAGTACTTTTCAAAAATAAATCCTATTTTTAATAAAAGGTTCCTCAAGATTTTTCCTTAAAAAGTGAAAGAGAACAACGGAAAGGAAGTGCTTTTTTTCTTTTCATTGTTTTCTAACTAATCAAACACATTATTGGCCTTTTAACAAACATAAAAAGCTTGGAACCAATGGTGGGTTCTAATGTCCTGTTTGTTCAATTAAAAATATACCCATTAAAAAGTACTTTTCAAAAATAAATCCTATTTTTAATAAAAGGTTCCTCAAGATTTTTCCTTAAAAAGTGAAAGAGAACAACGGAAAGGAAGTGCTTTTTTTCTTTTCATTGTTTTCTAACTAATCAAACACATTATTGGCCTTTTAACAAACATAAAAAGCTTGGAACCAATGGTGGGTTCTAATGTCCTGTTTGTTCATTGAAAAATATACCCATTAAAAAGTACTTTTCAAAAATAATTTCTATTTTTAATAAAAGGTTCCTCAAGATTTTTCCTTAAAAAGTGAAAGAGAACAACAGAAAAGAAAATGCTTTTCACTTTTCTTTCCATTGTTTTCTAACAAGCCAAACACATTAATAGCTTTTTAACAAACATAAAAAGCTTGGAACCAATGTGGGTTCTAATGTCCATCCGTTGTGAGGACAATTAGAATCAAGAACTGCACAAAAATAAAAATAAAAATTAGAATCCAGATTGGCTTCGTTTGATTTGGATTGACCTGACCATTTCTTGGATCCTCTACCATCCGTTTTACTGTTGCGTAAGGTTCCTTATCGTGCAATCTCCCACTCAACCAAACTGGACGGTCAAGATTCCATGGAATATTTTCTCCGGTTTCAACAAAACAAGCTGAACATTTTTTCTTAAAAAAAAAACAAGAAAAATGAAAGAAAATAAAATCCAGTCTTGCTGTTACATATGATAGGTCCCACTTAATAGGTCGGTCTGGTGGGATGATTATAATCATCTGATCTTTTCAAAATCTTCCCACGTCGATGTCATCCTCTCAGATGTAAAAGCTAAAAGCCTTGGGCAACAATGTCAATTTCGTAATTTTAATAAATTAGGGATTTGGGATTTGAAAGCCAAAAAACTTCCCGCTCCCGCCTTTACACCGTCCATAAACTTACCACACGCTTGCTATCGATCCGGTTTTCTCTTAATTCAATCATTTTTTTTATCTTCGTTATTCTGTTCCTCTGCTTCTACATCGCCATTAATAGTTCTCTGCAATTCACCGATCGATCTCCTTGGTTCTCCTTTGAATTCTTCAATTTCAGTTTTCAGATCTCCGGTGGCATTAGATGTTTTTTTTTTCAGTGAGACAAGAAGTTCTAACTATCCACCCGGTCAGCGAATAAACCCTAACTCCAATCACATTTTCATTTTCGCTGCTTTGATTTCAATACTGGTTGCGTTTGCAATATGTGATGCCTGATCTCTTAATCAAGTTGATATTCTTTCATTTTATGTTCGTTGATCTGTTCCCTTGCTTCTACATATCATTTAATTCTTCTCTGCAATTCACCGAATGATCTCCTCGGTTAGCCTTTGAGTTCGTTAGTTTAATTTTTCAGATCTCCCGTTCCGTCGTATGTTTTTTTGTGAATGCGGCAAGAAGCTCCAATTATCTACCAGGCCAGCGATTAAACCCTAACTTAAATCAGATTTTCATTTTCTATGCTTTGATTTCAATAGTGGTTGCGTTTGCAATATGTGATACTCGATTTCCGTTTCATTTGATTATATTTCAAGCGTTAAAGAAAACAAAATGCTCGATCTCTTAATCAAGTTGATATTCCTTCCTTTTATCTTCGTTGATCTGTTCATTTACTTCTACGTATACGTTGTTATTTCCCTGCAATACACCGATCAATCTCCTTGGTTCTCCTTTGAGTTCGTTGATTTCATTTTTCAGATATCCGGTTCCGTCGTATGGTTTTTGTGAATGCGGCAAGAATGTCCAATTATCCACGAGGTCAGCGATTAAACCCTAACTTAAATCAGATTTTCGTCTATTATGCTGTGATTTCAATAGTTTATGCGTTTGCAATATGTGATGCTCGATTTCCGTTTCATTTGATTATGTTTCAAGCATTTAAGAAAACAAAATGCTCGATCTCTTAATCAAGTCGATATTCCTTCGTTCAACTTTGTTAACCTGTTCCTTCGCTTATACATATATACATTAGTAATTCTCTCCAATTCACCGTTTGATCTCCTTGGTTCTCCTTTGAGTTCGTAAATTTCAGTTTTCAGATCTCCGGTTCCGTCGTATGTTTCATGTGAATGCGGTAAAAAGCTCCAATTATCCACCAGGTCAAGTTTTAACCCTAACTTAATTCAGATTTTCATTTTCTATGCTTTGATTTCAATAGTGGTTGCGTTTGCAATATGTGATGGTCGATTTCCGTTTCATTTGTTTGTATTTCAAGTAGATATTACTTCTTCGGATTAGAAATATCCATTACAGTAGATGTACTTCTTTGGGTTTTTTCATTACTCTGTCATCTTTTATGGTTATTGCTGATCTCATAAACATAATACGCAGTAGATCATCGAATTAGAGATAATCGAATACAATAGGGATTGCTTGTAGGTGGAACAAAAACATTTACTGGTTGACATTTGTTGCTTTCATTACAAGCATTTAATAGCATCACGAAGGGGAATAAACACGCATAAAGAGAGAAAAGGTACAAGGAGAATCACATCCCAGAGATTAGCTTTTCCATACTTGCACCCAGTTTTTACAGATCTGTTGACACGAACTAGGTAGAATTTAGCTGTAGCAGCTTGGACTTATTTGGAGCTTTAGAAACTTCAGAAGCCTGTAAAGGAGCAAAGAAAGAAAAAGCAACCTTAGACAATACAAAATTATTATAGATTCTGAAATTTTATGATTTAGAAAGCATGAAGCATCCAAACCGTTGAAAAGCTTAATCAGCAATGCTGCCAAAAGTTTCAGTTATACTGGAAAAGCAATATTTGTGGACAGGGACAAAAGATGAATAGTACAAAAGGAATGCGAAACGCCATTAAAATAAGGAGAGGATGTCGAATTTATAAGAAACAGTATAATAGCCCCTTTTCTATGGGGATGGTTGGACCTGAAAGCTTGGGACAATTACATGTGACCCAAAAGGTGTAGGATGTGGGATTTCTTTTTGATTAGAGACAAGATAAGAAGTTGAATGGAGTGTGGATATGCTTTATTTTTCTTCGTGCAATAAAAAAACTAGCAGTTACGAGGTGGAGGTTGGATGGCTAACTGAAGCAACAGAAGGACCACATTAAGACTTAAAAAAGGATTTCATGTTGATTTCTTGGTTTAGCCTCTAGTCCCGACGCAATGATGGTGTGATCTTCTCAATCATCCCCTAATTTTATAGGATCTAACCCACACGGGTTAGGTCAACTGACAGGTTCTCCAGCTCAAGAACTGGTGGTACCAGGTTCGAGTCTTGAGCTTACTTGATATATGATCCTTGTGGGTGGGGTCATGTATCGGGGGTTTACCCTATCCCCACTAAGAAAGGTCGAGGGTTCCGCATCACCAAGAAAAAAAAGATCAAGCTTACAAAAGATACCAAGTTAAAAAGTGATTATTTGGTTACAAAACTTACAATAGTGGTTAGTAAAGAGTTATGGTATACTACCTCGGGTCTTCATGACCTGTACTTTAGTTGTTGCTCCTGTAATTGGGCAAAGGGACTTGGCCATTCTCGATGTCATTGACATCCTTTATAAGTTTCTC
>JAUPMG010292322.1:0-17447 GCA_031762675.1 Pachysandra terminalis | reverse complement strand
AAACGAGCTCATGGGTGACCATTCACACCCGAACTCAATGAATGGTGGCGACTCCAATCTAAACCCGATCGACCTATTATCCCACCCGATCATGGGGTGATCACAGGCATATTAGTAGGAAATGTTTTAGGATTTTTGGTACACCAAAGGGGGATAGGGATAGACAAAAACAAAGCAAAAGCCATAATTGATGCAAATGCCCCCACTAACAAGAAGCAATTACAAAGATTCATCGGCCAAATAAACTTCCTCAGAAGATTCATCTCGAATTCGGCCAGGAAGTTGGTATATTTTTCTCCTTTGTTGCGATTAAAAGAAGAAGAATACAAATGGGAGGAACAATACCAAAAAGTGTTTGATACCATCAAGGAGTACTTAGTAAATCCACCAGTACTGATTCCTCCAAAGAAATGACGACCGTTAAAGCTATAGATATCAGCGGCCGAAAATTCCATTGGGATCCTCCTAGCAGAAGAGAATGACCAAAGACATGAGCAGATGGTCTATTATTTAAGCCTGTTTTTGCTACCGATCGAACAAAGGTACACGGCTATTAAGAGGCTGTACCTAACATTGTACTACATGGCCATAAAATTGAGACATTACTTAATAACTAACACGGTGTTAGTAATTGCCCTAACAGATATGATTAAGTACATGCTTGCCAAGTCCTATTTGAGAGGAAGGATAGGCAAATGGATCTTGGCATTATCAGAGTTTACGTTTGCATACATCCCTCAGAATGCGGTAAAAGGCCAAGTAATAGCAGATTTCTTGGCCGATCACCAATCAGGGGATCCCACAATGGGGTCTAATATGACGTGCGAATCAAACATGGTTGGGTTGCTACCATGGACTTTGATTTTTGATGAATCGAGAACATATACGGCCAGTGGGGCGGGTATAATTATTATACCCCCAGGAGGGGACAAACAAGAACATGCTTTCCAATTGGAGTTTTCTTGTACAAACAACCAGGTCGAGTATGAAGCCATGATAATAGGAATGGAAATGATACTAGATATGGGCGCAAAGGAAGTTTTGATTATAGGAGACTCACAGCTGGTAATCAACCAACTAGGGGCAAGTATAAGTGCTTGAGTTGGCAGCTTATGCCACTATACACGGTCGCTTGCCAACTAATAGAAGAATTTGATGATGTAATACTATCTCATTGCCCACGAGAGCAAAATGAGGAGGCCAACGAAATGGACCAAATAGCATCAGGACTAAGAATATTGGAAGATACCAAAGAAAGGACCATTTCGGTCCAGAAAAGATCCATGTCATCCATTAGAAGGAGAGTAGAATCCTTAGAAATCATGGCAATTGAGGCACAACTGGAGGGTTGGCGTTCCCCGCTCATAGAGTACTTGAGGACGCCAAACCTGAGGAGTGACAAAAGGCTGAAAATCACAGAAAATAAGTATGTGATGATGATCGGTGAATCATATAGGAAAGTCCAGACGAGATGCTCCTAAGGTGCTTAAGTCCGCACGAGGCCATGCTGAGTATGACAAAAAGTGCCAAAAACATGGCCTATTCAGAGAGCACCGGCCATAGATTTACACATGATAGTCAAACCATGGCCGTTCAGAGGATGGGCCATAGATCTCATAGGCAAGATATTCCTCCCATCATCAGGATCCCACGGTTTTATAATAGTGGCCACTGACTATTTTACTACATGGGCGGAAGCAAACCAATGAAAAACGTGGAACAATCGGATATTATCTGTTTCATCCAATAACAGATTATCTACCGATTCGGAATCCCAGAAACCATAACGGCCAACCAAGGTTCCATTTTCACTTGGGGCAAGTGACCAAGTTCGCAGAAGAGTACGGAATCAAGATCATTGACTCTCAACTCCCTATTATGCCAAGGCAAACGGCCAGGCCGAAGCTACAAATAAAGTTTTGAAGAACATTGTGCGGAAAATGATAAAAGATAGACCAAGATCTTGGCACAAGACCTTGTCAAGAAGCTTTATGGACTTATCACACTACCTTAAAATTAGGAGTTGGGAATACTCATTTTGCTTTAACATTCGGTCACGATGCCGTCATTCCCTTAGAAATCATAGTTCCTTCAATGAGAACCATAATGCAGCACCAAGTGCCACCGGAAGAATACACAAAAGTCATGATGATTGATTTAGAAGAGAAAGATGAATCAAGACTTAGGGCATATGAAGAGTTGTTAACTCAAAAGAGAATGATGGTAAGGTCATACAATACAAAAGTCAAAGGCAAGTCCTTCACCGAGGGCGATTTAGTTTGGAAAACTATATTGCCCGTCACCCGCAATGACCATGTGTATGGGAAATGGTCACCAACCTGGGAGGACCCATACCACATCCAGACAGTGCTAAAAGGAGGATCATATACCATACAAGATAAAAAAAAAATGAGCAACAAAAGGAAAGCCTATAAATGGCCGATACTTAAAAAAGTATTACCCAACGATGTGGGAATCAAGAGAAGAGTAAACAAGCACAGCCATACGACCGATCAACATCCAAAGAGTGCTAATAAAGATCAAACAGTCATGAAGCCGGGCAAACAGAAATATAAAACAAAACAGTTCACAGAGGCAAGTTTTTCAAAGAGTCAAATTTGGCTGATAAGGTTGCGGCCAATTATATGGTGTGATGTTTCTTACTAGTCCACTCGGTTTCTTTCCTCTTAATCGCGCGCACCTCCTCCACCTTCTTCGGCATCTCCTCAGCAATCTCCCTTTGCGCCAAAACAATGGCTCATTAGGCACCTTTCGTCGTTGCCACAGCAGCAAGTAGCCAACTTTATCCACATCCAGCCGTTTTTGCTCCAGCGTTATTTCCTCCAGACGATTGTGGGCTTAAGCGACTGTCTTCTTGGTGGCCTCCAATTCTTCTGCCTTCCCTCCAAAGGAGGTCCTCAAAGTTGATATTTCATTATCCTCAAAGACGGTTCATTCAAAAAGGCGGTAGCTTCGGCCTCTCGAGTGTAAGCCAAGCGGAAGCCCAGCACCCAGGTCGGCACTTCTGCCAAAGTCGAGAGAACTGAAGAATCAACTAGACTAGACGACCGAAGAATATTCAAGCAGCCATGGAAGGCGAAGAGCGTTTGGTCAGTACTAAACTCAGATAAATTTATAGAGAAAAGCCCCTGAAGATCTGACTTGGCTTGGTCCACGGCCGAAGATATGGCCAATTCAATCGCCGGAGAAGTGAGAGGCAGGGAGGTCGAAGCCGCCAGAAAATCATCAACTGATTAAGATAATCATCAAAATCCGCCGGGAGAGCAGGAAATCTTACATATGGGCTTCTGGTAGGGGAGGGATCAACAATAGGCTCAAAATGAGGAGGTGGCAAGGATCCAGTGCTACCATTATCATCTGATATCTCTCTAGCGACCGTTTGGGTTTTCTCAAAAGAGTCGCTTGGCACCCTCATCTCATCCCCTCCAGAACCTTCACCATTGGGCAAAGGTGACCTCCCTGCCCGCTGCTTCGACCACTTGATCGAGCAAGAAACGATAGGCGTTTCAGGCTTCCTTTTCTCGACGGGGGTCGCTACTATCACATCCTCATTTGACAGGCCAACTAAGGAGCAGCGTTCCTTTGTCTAAAAGCTTTTCTCGATGAGATGGGTAGACTGCCGCATCGGTTTGGGCTTTGATTTGGGCTTCTATTTTTTCTGAACCTGAGACAGAGAGGATAAAGTGTCTTCTTCGGTCGTCTCCTCTTCGACCGAGGCTCCCTCCGTAGTCAAGGGTAAAGCTTTAGATGTAAATAACAGAAAATAATAAGACACCAAGTCGAAAGTACAAATTTATGAAATGGCAAGATAGAGAGGAGCTGGAATACCAATGATGGCTTCGGCCGGCAGCACTGCTAAAGTTACACTACCAGCTTGGGAACCAGCTGCAAACAGCCAACTAAAGCTAACTGGGTCTGGCCGATCAACATAAGGATAGAGGGGTTCGACAAGTCCAAGAGCCGAATCAGGAATCGACGGAGGATTAGGTAGCGGAGGAAAATAATGAGACATATCAGACTCAAAAACTCCAGAAGAGTGTGATCCATCTGAAATCCAGGACTGTAAGCATTGCTCATCATGAGCGACCGTTTTCTTGGCCAATGCATTGGCCATTTTGTCCTTAAGGGTTTTGGGGGATTCCAGAGAGTTCCATTTAAACCCATAATAATTCTCGAAAAGGATGACAGAATTCATAGAAGAATAATTACCTGACTTGACCTTTTTTGGCTGGTCAGAAGAGGCTTTGACAGGGGTTTTTCCCTTCTTCTTGGGACTTGTTTTATTGGCAGCCGGAGGAATCTCGACCGGAACAGAAGGAGTCAGCTCGCCCGGCGCACTCAAATGAGAAATGAACGCAGGCAAACCAGCAGCGAAGGAGGAACTGAAATAACTAATCCACCAACTACGAAAAACTGGGAATGAATCGGGGCTGTTGGGATAGTGAGAGATGGAAAATTCAGTGGCCTAACTCTCAAAGAGTTAAGTGACACGATGAATGTCATCGGCCTAAGAAATTACGGTCTGAAGGTACGGAGGGCGGTTGAAAGAAACGAGAGCAAGAGCTGGGATGGCCTGAGCAAACCCAAACTGCCAAGACAATAAGTTAGGGAGATAAATCATTACCCCACACTTTTAGTTTTGGTCAGGGGGTCTCTTCCAGAGATCCAAAATGGAGATCTTGACATATCAAATACGAGGCCCAAATAGAGTTCTGTCTAGGGACGACAGAAGGATCATCAGAGTTCTCAAAGAGAGAAAGATTAAAAAATTCGGATTGACCAAATTCAACTGGAAAAGGAAAAAAGAGTATATCTAAGCAGTCAAAGGGGAGAGTAAAAAGAATCTGAAACATTCCGCAACGGAACATGGAAAAAAGTTAGAATTCAGCCAATGTTGGCTGCGAAAATGAAGGTTGGAAACCGAAGATGCAGTTGATTGAGCAAAGAAGCCTCGGAAATACTATCAGGCCCAGAACTGCAACAGCCATAGAGGACCGCCAACAGAAGCAAAATTCCTACTGGTAAGGCTGAACAAGCCACGATAAAGCTAGGAGACGTAAAATGGGGCTAAGGAAAGTTCTCGGCCGCTGGCCAGACCCAGAGCCACCCTAGTGTATTCCTCGGTCAATTGACCGGAGGTAACACACAAGCTTCTACAAAGAAACATTAACAAAAAGGAGCAATGTTCCTGGACATTAGGGGTAGAAGATTTCTTCTTCTCCCGAGACATGAAGGTGTTGTACGCAGCTCTGGCGTTAAGGATTGTCAAAGAGAAGATTGGAAGAAGGGAGGTTACCATCAACCGACTCTCCAATCGGCGACATGCCATTAAGGGCACAAATATCAAGGATACTTGGGCTCATAGGGCTACAAGGCAGGTGGAAGCAGTTTGTAGAACGAGACTAGAAGCAGGTCAAAGCCACTAACATAGAATGAGCCATGGAGAGTTTGAACTGGGAATATTGAATAAGTTCAAAAATACCTGTTGATTTCCAAAGAAGGGCGAAAAAAGGGGTTAGGCGGTCGATCCAAGCTACCCATTCTGCATTGGCCTTCGGCCAGGATCTCAAGGAACGTCTGGCCGACTGCTCCTGCCAATCGAGAAAGAAGGCATTAGCAAGGAAACTTTCCCCAAAATATTTGGGGAAGACAGGTTGAAGGGCTGCAGCCAACGGGGACGTCATCTCAACGAAGGAAGGGCCAATGGCCAACGAGTTTGCAAAAGGAAAGGCAATGCGCTTGTCAGCCGAACTCAGAGTAGCAGAATAAAGAAGAAGTGGGTAACGGATGAAAAGGATAAAGACCCTTTTAAATTTTGAAAAAAGAAAAAGATGAAAAGACGGCAATGATGATCACCGTTTTCCAAGGAAAATTAAAATTTTCTCTTATCAATTCAAAAACAGGCTTCTGAAAAGACAAGGGAAAAGGGGGCAATGTTTAGGCCGAACCAGGTCACCGTGGACCGGCCCGGCTCCACAGACTATTGACATGCACGCACTGAAGGCATGACAGGTTAAAAGGACACTGTCCCAACACAGGAACGCAGGCCCAAAAGGTGGGCGCAACCCAATTCGCCTCCATCACCAGAACGTGAGAACATGTTGCCAAGTGAGAGTGACAGAGTGGGACATGTGTCAACAAAAGAGAATTATTAACTGTCCATTATGTATAAACCGCAGAGCGGTTGCCATAATGGGCAATAAAAGAGAATCGGCCGAAAGGAAGAAGGTATCCACAGTAACCCAATCGAAGAGTTTCATAGCTGCTTAACTTAGATTATCATAGTATAGCTTAGTTTATTATCCCCAGTGATAACCAGTTAATTATTAGCTCCTACAAAGATCCTACTACACCTACTTCTTGACTTGGACTAAGTTTCTCACAGAAGATCCCTCTAGCCAGTAAAAAATGAATCCTAGTTAGAGATTCACAGAAGCCCTCCTGCTAGTCCTTTACATGCTGATTCGTGCAAACGTGAAATAGTTTAATTACATCCTACGATCGGAGCCTAAGGAATAGCTAGAGGTTTTGAATTTTCTTTATTACTGTTACTTTGTCTTTCAAGTTAGGAGGTTTACCTCTCTAAGTTATACATTGGCATACTGTTCCACCTGTTTTAATATATGAAAGTGTCGTTGATCGCGTAAAATCAAATTCTCTAGATCAGTCATTGGTCCTTCGAGATTGTGAAACATACAATCGTTTGACTTACAATCGATTACACATTGACCGATATATCTTAACAATCAACTTACACAGTATTGACTCACATAGCTTGTCTTTCAGGTGAACTTATAAAAATTTTGACACACCCACACACACATTGACCCAGCGACCAAGAGTGAGAACCACCAACCATATGGGACAGGCGAATTTGGTCATTTTGGACCAACACAAGAATACAACTTAATTAATAAACAAAGTTAACGCACCTAACCCCAAAAGGAAAAGAAAGTAAAAGCGATTACAATGCTTCCTTTTATATTGGAGAAGAAAAATTAGTAGTACTCAATGAAGGAGAGTGGCGAGTTGAACACGAGGAAAAGGCATGGACACGCGAAGGAAAAGGTGTCAGACACTCGAAGGCAGCCCGCGGCACTCACTCCCCATGAAAAATAGAGTAACACGTCAACACAAGACAAAATGCAAGTTGAAACTCTTTTAAACTTGAAAACCTGTTCAAATCCTTCCAAATCAAACGTATGCCTTTTCTTCTTCTATCTTCTTATTTTGCCAGCTGGAGCAGAGCAGCAGTATACCATCCATCTTCACGAAACGAATGGTCAAAATCATCAATACTCTCTTTCGTACCGTCTGATAATAACACTAAAACTTGTTTTTTTGTGATAAATATTAAGGTTCAATCAATTTTAAACCCATCAAAATCAAATCACTCCATGTTTTCTAGAAATATCTTCGTGTATGAACTATATACATTGTTGTCCATACATTTCTCTATTCTTTTTCCTTTCCCAAACACTTCAGTACTTGTTTTCTCATTTAAGAAAAAAAGGAACAAGGGCAACGTTGAGACATGAAAGCCCAATTAAGCAAGTTTAGCCTCAACCACTTGAAATGGCAAATCCTTCTTGTTATGGTTTCTTCTAACTTAATACAAGCATCCATCATTATCGACCCATTTTCTTGAAGGCAACCAAAAATACACCACTTAAGGCTGTGTTTTATTTATTACAACTTATAACTTATATAAGCACTTTTCAAAATTAAATATGCGTTTGTTGCTTACCCATAAACCGTAGAGGAAGGCTACTCATAAGGAGAAGCTGCTCTACTTATTTTACCCCTAAACTTTATAGACACTTAAACAAATATTATTTCTAAACTTTAATAATATTTTTATAATATCTATTTCATCCCTAAACTTTTATAAGCACTTAAATAAATGTAATTACCAAAGACTATTTCTTCAAATAAGCAGTTTATTGTTGCTCTGGATAACTGCTCCTATTAAGCAACTTATCCAATGAGTGCTTATCCACAAGTACAAGCCGGGCCAAAAGCAACCTAAATATCAAGTCCAATGCTAAAAAGAGATGCCATTAGCCCCTTTTTATAGTGCCCAACCACAGCTCTTGAACTCGATGAAATAATATGTTAAACTATTATTAGTGTGAGAACCACAGCTCTTGAACTCGATGAAATAATAAGTTAAACTATTATTAGTGTGAGATTCTTGTGTTGAAGATTTGAGGTGCCATATATGTTTTTCTCTTTCCTTTTGAAAGCATACGACTTAAAAGAAGACCAACTTCATACCTGATGCTTTTCACACTCGATCACTAGAACAAGTCTTGTCTATTTGGTAACTTTAGTTTCATTTATTATGCTAATGGTATTAAGATTTTATAATGATGATTTCAGCTTCATGGGAAGGTTAACGAAGATTTTATAATCCCATGGAAATTAGATTTAATAGAATTTTCATGATTTCAATATTTTTAGGAACTCACAAAACTTATTATACAGTTGTGTACATTGGAGGTCCCACGTTCGAGTCCCCGAGCTGATATACGGTCCTTGTGGATAGGGTTATGTATCCGGGGTTTACTAAGTGGGGCCGGGGGTTCCTCGTCACAAAAAAAAAAAACAAAAAAACAAAAAAAAAAACATTGATTTCAAAACTGAATCAACTCTAATCACTCTCAAAAGTCACTAGATGTTCAACTTTGTTTAAAAATAATGTATTTTCCAATGCACAATCTTAAGTAAACTACAAGACTCAAAAATCTCTTCCATATCTCATTTCATCTCCAAGGCCTTCCCCATAATGAGCTCTATTAACCTTCTTTACTTCTTCAACCTGTCCCTTTCTACTTAACCTCCTATGAATACATTATGTTAAATACTAGTTTTCATCACATTCAACAATTTTAACATTTTTTTTTTATGAATAACAAACCTTGTATTAGAAATAAGAAAAAGAATATAACAAGAACAACCAAAGAAACAAAGCAAATTAAGAAAGAACAATACAAATAGAGAATACAATCACCAACCTCCTAAATCGTATTACACCACCCAACATGTCCTCCAAAGAGCAATCACATAAAGAGCTCGACTCTCGCAACCCCCCATCCGTGGCTAGCTCGTTCCAAGTCATTAGTTGACCTAGGAACATGAGAAAACGAAATGCTTTTTTTTTTTTTATCGATAACAAAGATACGATATTAATCAAAAGTGGAGAATATATACAAGATTCCAAGAGGAATCAAAGGCAAAAAAGAACAAAAAAAAAACAGAAGAAAAATCTGCCAAAAGAAGACTATCAAGGCACCCTCCCACCACTAACTAATATCCACCCCTAACATCCCTCGACCCAGAATCCCAAAAAATAAATCCTCTCTACCAACACCCCTCCTCACCAAAGAATCAGCCACACTATCCGCTGATCTAAGGACGTGTGTAAAAGAGACGTTTACATCACGAACCAAAAATCTGGCCAAACACACAAAATTGCTATATCTCCAAGGACAACGGTCACCCTCTATATCCAAATCCACAAATCCATACTGTAGAGCCTCACGAAGCCCCGTAATCGATCAAGGCCAACGAAGGCAAAAGCCAATCAAACAAAGTGACTAAGCCTCCCCAAGAGCACTATTGAGGCAAGATACTATCATGGAGGAGTCTCCCCCCACCATAAAGTCCATGAAACCTCAATATCTCATCTCTGTCAATCAAAAGAGAACGTATCTCCACCCGGACTGCATTCCCCTTTCCTATTGAACCAGAAAACGAGTAAAAGATGCAACCCCAGCTATCCCTGAATATGCCACCAACACTAGAAGGAGAATCCTACTTTCTTGGACTGCCTTCTTTACCACACCTGTCTAGTCCAATGCAAGAACTCTATCCCACTTAAAACTAAAACTGGATGCCATGACAGCATTTATTTCCAAAGGACACCGTAGCCAACCAAGCTCTATTATTTACTAACAATTCTTGCTACAACACGTCTTTTATGAATAACATCATAGCATAAGGTCGAACTGATGGTTCAGCATTCATGTTTTAAAGGATTTAGCAAAGTCATATGTCAACTGCTAACCTAAGACAAAACTCTCTTACCTGTGCTTGGGAGCAACTGAGGAAGAACATCATAAATCGTATAAAAAATAAATAACATTTATTATAATTATTTCAACAATAATTTAGTAAATACTAATATTACTAATAATAACAATAATTGCTAAAGAAATTTAGAAAAATCTCACAGGTGACTAGCATTTCACTTTTGCAGAATTGCAGTTCTAAGAAAATGAAGGTTTTTCATATGTAACATTAGAGATCTCTCAAAAATGACCTCATGATGAAGACTGTTCACCTCTTGCAAGATTAAGGGTTATAAGGATATAACAAGGGATGGATTGAGTACTCGGATTATGTTGCATCAGAAACGGTGCCTCTAGAGCGCTTTAATTGTTAAAACATGAAGGACTACCAAAATTTTGACGAGACAATGTCCCCATGCCATTGCATCCTCAAAACTTCCCTAGAGCAAGCAAAACAACTGAACAAGGCATATACTTGAAAGAAAGTATAACTGATATTCTTAGCATGATCCAAAAATCATAAAGCAATGTTTCAAGCTGAAAAAGTCAAATTTAGTGGATCAGGCAAGCGTAAGAAAAATAGCTCTAACAATTACTAAATTTTTTTTTAAATTTGAAGATGAATATCCAAAAAAGACAACCAAATCATATTTGCAACTACTATCTACATGATATATAATTCCTAAGCTGAAAGATAACTACTCCAACACAAAAGGATCTTATTTTGATTTCATAAGGGTTTTAAAAGTTTGACTTGTTTCACAAAACAAACTATTAAACCATATGGGAAAAGAAATAAATAAAAATTAAAAATTAAAAATTAAAAAAACTAGGTCAATGGTTTCATCTAGAGTTGTAAATTTGGCCCGGTCCGCCCAACCAAACCCTAAAAAGAGCCTGATTCGGCCAAGTTCAATTGGGTTTGAATTCAATACGGACCTAGTTTTAGGTCAAAGTCGAGTTCGGACTGGGTCAAGCTGCAATTGATACAGCTCCTCCAGACCGACTTAATTATGTATTATACACACACACACACACACACACACACACACACACATTCTAGAATGGTCATCCAAGTGTGGTAGCATTGAACGAGGCCTTAAGCGAGCAAGCAGGGTCACAAGGGATTCAGGCTTTACTATGTGAGTGGAGAGATTTAGGCGAGTTAGTAGCGAGTGGACTTTGCCCCTCCCAGTGTTGGGCTGTGTACATATATAATAAGTATTAAATATTAGAGTATATAATACTTACTTCTAAAATATGAGCCATTGATACTTTTAATCTAATGGCCCATATCATATGAACATTAATCTACTAATTTTGTGTTGTGATTCTTATTTTGCATACTTATTGCATAGAAAGACATGAAAAAGTAAGACTGTAAGAGAACGAGTTTTTGGACTAAATATTCACGACAACATACATTTAGTTTGGGCAACCCAAACACACCCTAACTTAAAAAAAATAATGTTTTGGTTGGGTTTGGGCTCAATGGTTTTGGAATCAAATCAGACTGCGCTGAGTTCGGACCAACTAGCTTTAGTTCGGGCTGAACCCTAACTGATTAGAACCAGGCCTAACCTGCCCTATTTACAGCTCTAGTCTCATCATTCTAACATATCATGTTATTCTTCATAAATCAAAATCCAAGCCAAACACAATACCAATTTAAGTATGTATCAGCAAGCAATTGTAACTCAGCACTGTTTACTTAATGTTAAGAAGTTATTCACTTTGTGGGATTAGCTTATTTGATCCACATACCAAATCCCCCAATCGAAACATCCAACGATTCCAATACCACTTAATATTTCAAGAAAAATCAGCATCCTAGTTGTTACCCTTACATCAAATTCAACGGGGCAATCAAATGAGTAAAGAACATCATGAAAAAATAAAAAGAAAGAAGTTAAATCTCTTCCATGTTCTAATATACAGGTGCTACCAGCCAAATCCCTACCAAAGCAAAGATGCAAAGCTAAAACTGAGCTCCACAGCAGGTTGCATTAATAGGATTTAACAAATAGAAGTAGACAACCATTGATCATGAAATAAAGATATGCAGAATCATTGAGATGAACAAAGATGGACTTTACCTATTTCCTGTACAGCATCTCAGTATTCCTCCCTCTTCTTGAACACTTAGCTTCTCTGCTACAAACCCAAATCCCAAAATCACTGCAGTTCAAACAACCATTTAAGTTCCTTTCCTACCCACCAAAGAATGAGAAGAACCCGCGCTTCGGCTCCTCCTCAAGCATCACAGCTTGCATACTATCCTGCTCCACAAGCCTCCATGCCGCCTGCTCAAATGCTAATCCGGCCAACGTCGGCGGCTTATTCAAAACAAGCGGGTACCCACGATTTGTACTCCGAATCACCTCTGAATCCTCTGGAATTACTCCCAACAGAGCCAACCCTAGCATCTCCTGAACATCAAGAACAGACATCATATCCTCCCCTCTTATCAAATCCGTCCGAACCCGATTCACAATCATCTTTATATCTTTGATTCCATCACATTCGAGCAAACCAGTCACTCGATCAGCATCCCTCAAGCTGGTAATATCTGGGGTTGTGACAAGAACAGCTTCATTAGCAGGAGTAATTGCAGTGATGAACCCGGCATCAATTCCGGCCGGACAGTCAATGAGAATGAAATCCGGGCAACCTTCCTGACGGGATTTCAAGGCGTCGACAACCCAAATCAGAGCTTTCCCGCCAAACCCAAGAGGGAGCTTCGACCTTGGCTTCGAAAAGCAGAGAAGCTCGAAATTAGACCATCGTTTGTCACGGACTAGAGCTTGATCGAGTCTGCAATCTCCATTGAGAACCTCGACTGCGGTGTAATTGACGCGATTTTCAAGTCCGAGGAGGAGATCGACGTTGCGGAGACCAACGTCGCCCTCAATGGCGACGACGGCGAAGCCGAGACGGGCGAGAGAGAGGCCGACGTTGGCTGTGGTGGTGGTTTTGCCGACACCGCCTTTTCCTGAGGTGATGACGACGACTCGAGGGGTCTCGCCGGCTAGTTGGGGTTTTCGGTTCCATTGAAGGACTGATTGGATCGAGTAGGGTTTATTGGGTCTCGTGGGTTTTAGGGTTTTTCTGTTGAAAAGTTGTGGAGAAGTTAAGATGTAAGGAGGAGAGGAACGGAAAGAAGTTGGGTTCGTATTACCAGGGAATGGTTGCAGAGTAACCATTACTTCTGAGAGAAGAAGAAAGCTTACAGTCTACAAGCAGAAAGGGAAGAAGAAAAAGAAGAACATTTTTCTCTATGGAGAGTGAGGAGCTGGGATTTGGGTTTGGAGTCGTAAGAAATGAAGCCAATCAGTACTGAGAGTATCCAGATCCGAGTAGATCTGATCTATCTTTTTCTTCGGTTCTTATTACCATCTCATCTTTAGACTGTCTTTCTGCTGAGTCTTCCATTTCGTTCTATCAGAGGATGCGGTTTCGTTGGATGGTTGTATAGCAATTAGCGTTGTTTAAATGACGGGACCGATCCGGATGGACCGCCCGGTATGGATCGGAACCGGACCCCGGTGGTCCGATCCCAAACCGTGATAGAAACTTTGTATTGCGGGATTATGGACCAGACCGGTACAACCAGTGTCAGTCCGAACCGGTACAATCAATATTGGTTCGGATCGGCCAGTACAATTGGTCCAATGACCGGTACAATCAGTACAACCGATTCAATAATTTACTTTTGTGTATTAGATAGTTCAGATCGGTTTCAATCTGGACCGGTCCCAATCGATATTGTAGGTTTGGACTGGTTCAATGCCCCGATCTAAACTGGTCCCAACAGGTACTGTCAATCTGGACCGGTTTGATACCCAGTTTCAATCCTTAAACCTTGTTGTATAAGAAACGGTATCCTCTCAAGTTACAATCACCTGTAAGTTGATTTGAAACCAATCAGAATTTGACACGTAGGATAAAATGTCACATCATTATTAATGATGTAATGATTTTGTCCTCGATTTTTGTGTTTGAAAATTTTAAATATACTTTAATTAAGTCTTTATGCCACATGTCATAATCTGACTGGTTTCAAATCAACTAACAGGTGATTATAACTTGAGAGGATTCGGATTTGTTGTGTAAAAACTAGGGTTGTCAATGAGTCGAGCTTGAGCCCTATAACTAGGTTCGTGAGTCGAACTTGAGCCCAAAAAAAAGCTCATTATCTTAATGAGGTTGAGCCGAGCATAGGTAGGTTTGGCTGAGTTAAAGCTCAGCTCAATTTATATATAAAATTATGCATCTATATTTCTATATCTTATATTATTTATTAATATGAAACATATATGTTAATATATTATACTATGTAATAACAATCATCAAGTATAATATTGATGTATTTGGATTATACTAAGCTTCTTTGCGAGCTGAGCTTCAATCAATCCCGAGCCTTAAAAATTTTAACGAGCTTCAGCCAACTTGAGCCTTGCTCAAGGTCTACGAGCCCAAATCGAGGCAAAACTCAGCTCAACTCAACTCGTTTATAGTCATAACAGAAACTAGTAAAATGTGTGGAGATACAATGGTACAATTTCGTTCAGTATTGGCATTGAATATTGGCAAACCAAACTCTGATACCTAAAGCCATATTCAATTTCTTGATACATCTTTTACGGGCCGCGACCAGACCAACACACATCCACCCACCTATTTACCATCCTAGGCTTCCTCGGGGTGCAGTTGCTAAGTGAGACTCGTGAGCCTAATGCATGGGCAACTCGAGCAATACATAACGTTTTGATCGGAGGCAAAATGTCGGATAAGATCCCTTTATTGAACCCAGGTCTTGGGGACAATACTTCAAGACCATGGTTTCAAGGATCGGTCTGAATCGGATCGGATCGAGATTGGCTAAGACCAGTCCGATCCCAAGCCACGATACAAACTATTGTATCAAGTGGCTTTGGATCAGACCGATCCAACCAATATCAATACGGATCGGTCGATCCGATCTGATCCGATCCAACCAATCCAATTATTTTTTTCAATTGGCATTGGATCATATCGATCCAAGCGATACCGATACAGATCGGTCGATCCGAACCGATCCAACGACTGGATCGGACCGATCCAATTTTTTTTTTCTTTATTTCTGAAGGACGATCCAAAACGTTGATCGGACTAGGATCAACCAATCCAATGCTGAATCGGCGATTTAGATTGGGATCAGCCCAGACCGGTCCGATCCAAGATCTCGAGAATAAAAACCTTGTTTAAGACTTTACTACTGTGCTAATAAGTGGGGCCTTCACGCCATAGTCACTTCACTTGTGAAACTATTGGTGATTAGGCGATCTAATTGTAATAACCCAACCAAAATATAGGACTAATCTGTAATTAATAAAAGTATAGGAGTTAGTATGTAATTAATTATAAAAATATAGGGGTTAATTTAAAATTTTAGTAAATTAATTACAATTTGACTTTGACTGTTTGTGATTGGTGGAATGCACTATGGGAAACTAAAGTGCTTCACACACAATCATAACTCTTTAAGTTATAATGTGTGATTAGGATCTTGTAGGAACTTTTAACTTAAATCAATGGTTTAGATTAAAACACTAATAAGAAGCTTCCATAAGAGTTGGAAACTCATTAGAACTCTAAAATTCAAATATAGAGACAAAGCTGAACTAGGAGAGTTGGAAATTCATCTAATGGCTTAGAATCTAATACAACCCAATAAAGGGACAAGATTAAAACTCAAATACAAATACTAATAGAACTAGGAGGTTTACTGAATTACTATAAATAAGAGTCCTTGCTTAATTTCGAAAATCACAATATTCCTTGGAGCAAAGAAGAAGAGGAAGAATAAGAGCAGAGGTGAATTCTCTACTCCAACCCAGCAACATCAAGGTGTGAATTCTCTACTCCAACCCAGCAACATCAAGGTAAGTTTTCAAATTTAACTTGTTTTATAGTTTAAGTAGAGTTTCAAGTTTGTTTTTCGATAGTATGAAGTAAAGTTTCAAACTTTATATTAGTTTTCAAAGTTTACAAAACAAATTACTTACTAATTATTTACTTATGTTTTCCTAAGTATTTTTATTGGGTTTTGTGTGCATTTAATATTAAGAAATGTTACTTAAGGAAGAAAATTGATTAGCATTGCAGAAAGATTAGAATTATGGAAAAACTGCCCAGAATACGCAGTTCGGCGGGTACTCGGCGAGCCAAGAACACGCCGAACCATCAAAGAAGAGCACTCGGTGAGTCCTCAACGTACCGAGACCACACTGAGCATCCTTTTATGATTCGGCGGGTACTCGGCAAGCCAAGAACACGCCGAACCATCAAAGAAGAGCACTCGGTGAGTCCTCAGCGTACCAAGAACACACCGAGCATCCTTTTATGATGTTTGACTCCCTGGATTTCACACCGAGCCAATAATTGGCGCGCCGTGAGCACGCCAAACGTAACAGACTGATTTTTAAGCGCTAAAACTGGAAACCTGTACAGATTTAAAATTTTTATTTCCATACCTATATATATTATAATTTATTTTATATTTTTATAAGATATCCCTGTTCGTTAGGAACACAACAAAATAAGTTTGAACTGATTTCATTGAGAATTGAATAAGTTATGATTTATTTTCTGACCTTGTGTTAATACCAGAAACCCATAAACTATCAAATGTTGTGTTTATCGATTAAAGAACCTATCCTACTAATTTTATATATTTTATTTAATATTTTTTTATATATTCTTCTTTGAGTTAAGATTCTAACAAAATAAGTTTGAGGTGATTCCGATAAGTATACACAAAGTTATAGTCAAATTACTAATGATACATCAAAACTGTCAAAAACCTGGAAATTACACCGAGCATGTTCTAGGTGCGCCGAGCACACCCCGAAAGCACCAAGGCGACCCCAAGGCGCGCCAAAAACTGCCAATTTGATTGGATTTGATTGTATTTTTGTGAGCATGTGCATTTTGATCTCATTAGACCAATTCTGATATTAGTTATGCTTGATATATTATGCATGTTTTAAATGCTTATACCCTATTTGGACTATTTTTCATACTGGTTGGAACATGATACTTTGATATACTTATTTTTATGTATTTTTAACATGTCCAGCATGCTAGGTAGACTTATTACACATTGTACACACTGATTGCATGCTTAGTTAATGTGCACTCTATCATTTGCACTTCATATGCCTTATGTGGGCGGGTGTGAGTGGGCGGGTGCGCGATGCATTGGGCAAGCTACCGGTTGCACAATCCCACATAGCCTAGGCAGGTGAAGGTGATGTACTTATATGTATATTCACACCCTACTATGACATAACGCGTTTTAAAGCCGTGATG
>JAUPMG010292312.1:0-17447 GCA_031762675.1 Pachysandra terminalis | reverse complement strand
ATAATACTACAAATCAGAAAACCCTTGAATTTGATATACTTCTTGGGTTCTTGTTGATCTTAAGATTTCTTCAAATCTTAGGTTGTGTGTGAGTCTTTTGTAATAATAAAAATATTCTAGTAACTGGGTAATAATATTTTCTCATTATCTGCTTATGCAGGGATGGTGGTAACTTCAATCTGAATGGAAATGGAGTCCTCACAAACCCTAGGGAATTAAGGCAGAGGAATGAAAGTACTCTAGTCCTTCCTTCTCTCAACAGATCCATGATTCAAGACTTAGGTTTCCATTGGGATAGCAATGCAGGAGCCTTCACCAACCACTCAGCCCATGAATATCATCTTGCAAAAATCAAAGAGGAGTTTTCAGATTCTTTTCCAAAATTTAAAGAAATGATGAACAGCCCTTCTAATGCAAAAGACTTCCATTTACCTTCCACAAGCTATGTCAAACATGAGCCAAATGGTTTACAATTACATGACCTAAATGAAAATATCTTTCTCAAATCCTTCTCTTCTGGTTGCCAACTTCATGGGATGCAGCTTTCAGCTGGAGAGTTGTACCCAACTGCTCAAAATTCTGCTAGTTTTAATGGAAGCTCTTTGACATCTAACCGCGGGATTCAGCCGGATTTTCCCAAGTACAAATATTTCGAACCTAAACCCATCATCTTCATCATTTTCAAATTCTATGGGTATGAACTTGCAAGCTTTGGATCTCTTGACCACTATGAAGTTTGGTGAGAGTTTTAGTCATCAGCATCCACATAATAATAATATGGGCTTATTCAGAGACAGCCTTTCTTTCAGTCTTGATCATATGCAAGAATCAACTCACAGACCTTCAAGTAGCCCAATCAAAATGGTATACTCTTCTTCTTCTTCTTCTTCTTCTTCTTCTTATATATTAGTAGTAATTTTATA
Source organism: Pachysandra terminalis (assembly GCA_031762675.1). Classification (NCBI taxonomy): domain Eukaryota; kingdom Viridiplantae; phylum Streptophyta; class Magnoliopsida; order Buxales; family Buxaceae; genus Pachysandra; species Pachysandra terminalis. The sequence goes on along the minus strand of JAUPMG010292312.1, from coordinate 16,524 downwards.
AGTACTACTATTACTATTACTAAGACCACTGCAACTAGTGGTGGTGGTATCGGGCGACGAAGGTGGTCGAGACGGATGGTAGTGGTGGCAGTAGTAGTTTTGGAACAGCCATTTTGATATCAATTCTACCATCATTCTCACTACAACAAATTTAATAATTAGAAATGTTTATTGATATCTAAATGTATTGTTATTTCCAAGGATTTAAGTTACATTCATAAAATATACATATAACTATGTGTATATGTATGTGATTATTTCTCTTAATAGTTCTTGAAAAAATAGAATGGTTTGCAGTAAGGATGCTAATTAACCTTAAAACTGGATTTCTTTGAAATTCCAGAAGAACAAAAAGAAAGAAATTAAGAAGGAAAATGCATGTGTTGTGTGTGAAGTACCTATGTGACTGGGCATTAGATATACATGAGTGTAAAGGTGATCCTAGTGAGATCACTGTTTGTTTCGAGAACTCCTAAGTGAGGAGGGTCTGTGCATGGGTTTAAATGTGATGCTAGTATGATCACTGTTTGATTTTCAGAACTCCTGAGCTAGGAGGGTTTGATGAAAATGTGTGTATATAAGCAAGTGTTATGGTGCTTCCTACATTTGGGTAATAATTCCCTGAAAGGAATTGTATTGTGCTTGGTAGTCCCTCCCTTTAGGTAAGCATTCACTCAAATTGTGATATGTAATTGGTAATTTGTAACAACCTGAAAATTTTAAGTAAAAAATTATTTTTTATTTATAAGGGTACGATAGTAATTTAATATAAATTTGATCCTTAAACACTTTTATAATAACTATATACTTATCTTAATTTAAATTATTGTATGAAGACCTTGTAATGTCACACATCAAAGCATAATAGATTGTTTAAGGTTTAATTAATTAATTATTAGGCTTAATTAAAAGGAATTGGGGTTATAAAATACAATTGGGCTTAAGTGATTAAGTATGGGATTTAATTAATTAATTAGCTTAATGGGCTTAAATTGTTCCTTAAGGCCCAAACCCACAAATTAGATTTTAAATATAGGAAATTCGTTTTTAATTAATACCTTCTATAAAACTTAAGTTAGAGTTTAATTATGAGTCCCTAATAGCTTGAAATGGAAGCATACTAGTTATATTAGGACTCTAGGTAGTTTCTAACACCTAACTTTATAAAAACAAGATTTTTAGGCCAATCTAAACCTAGGAAAACAATAAGAAACGTGGGAAGACTTTGGGAGAGGAGATCTAACATTTCAAAATCCTAGAAGCCTAGAAGATCAAGAAAGAACAAGAACCAACATCAAGATTCTGCAATTCTTGTGAGTTTTCTTTCCTGGTCTTGTGTATTTACTTCTAGCCTAATGTTATAACATGATGGAATTCTTGTGATTGATTTGTAACCCTTCATTATGTTCTTATGATTAAAACCAAAAAATAAAGATCCATTAAATATAGAGTAATCATCACCATCTATTTAGGAACCCAAAACAAGAACCAACACTGGAAAATAATACATATTTGAACTATCGATTAAAGAACCTATGTAACTATTTTATAAAATTTATTTATTATTTTTCTAAGATTCCTTTGTTCGTTAGGAACCCAGAAAAACTAATTTGAGGTAAATCCAATAAGTATACAACAAGTTATGACCAAAATATCGACTGTACGTCAAAGCTGAAAAACCCAGAAAAATCTCATGCGGCTGACCGCAAGGCTAACCGCAATCCAACACCTGATTGAAGGTTGACATGGGGTCGACCGTAATTTTACAACTTGTTCCGATTGACTTGAAACTTTGCATACATGCTATTTTTGACCTAATTAGACTTATTTTGATATTAGTTTTGCCCAATTATGAATATTTCATATAGTTACTTCTTTATGGACCAGTAAGACTTCCCGTGGCAATATGAAATTCTAAGATACAAGGGGGATTAGCCTTACAACACTTCTATTAGTTTTAATTACATAATATATGCATGATCAGATGTTTTATACGATATATAAGCTTATGATTATCATATTATGACCATATATGTGTTTTGATTATATGAAGTGATTAATTAACATAAAAGTCCATTAATTGTGTGAACACACCATCTATAATTCAAATAAGACTTATCATACATAATTATACTATTTATAACACTCTCATCCTACCTACATGTTTGTTTAAACTATATATATATATATATATTAATTATGTGCTATTATTATTAGCCTAGGATCATAAGAATGTGTTCATGTTCTGTAGCGACCCGTGTCCTTAAATTATAATTAATATAATTTAAGCACAACCAACAGGAATAATCTTTGTGAAAGATTATATAGGATTATATATCTAATTAATTAGAAATTGTAGAGATTGTAATCCAATAAATATAAAGACCATTCGGTAATATTAGAAACAATAGAGGGTCACTTAAGTAAACTAGAAACCTTATGAAGCTAGGGTTTGGGAAAGTGACGTTTTAGACTAAGGGGATGGAGGTGCCATTTAACTTAGTCACAAGGGGTAGTTTAGACATTTCCTTAGATTGGGTTTAATTAGAAGTAATGGATAAATGGGGTAAGGATATTTATGTCTTTTACTCCATAATTTGAATTAGGGAGAGAGGAAAGTTACCTTCTCTATTGGTTAGGTGTATAGAGAGTTACTAGGTGGTAAAGAGGTGAAGTTAAGTGGTTTTAGGGGTTAACCATGTGGGCCCATGAATAGTGACGTGAATAGTAACATGAGAGAGAGAGAGAGAGAGTTCCCTTGATTCAAACACCCAAAGAGGAGAGAAAATAGGATCTGCAAAGAAAATCAGATCTGAAGGTGTTTTGCTGTAGAGAAAAGAGAGAAGGAAGAAAGGCTATGGAGGAAAAATGAAGAAGAGAAAAGCAAAGGAAGAAGTGGTGATCTGCCATTGTTGGATCTCCAAGGAATAGACCTAAGAAGAAAGAGGTAGGGATCTCCATTGTGTTTACGGGAAAGCCATTCTTGGGTTTATTATGATGCTATAGTTATTAGATCATTGATGTATGCTTGGTGTATGCATGAGATCAGGATTGTAAACACTATAACATGAGTTGGGTTGAATGTAGTATGATGAACTGATATTAGCATCATTTGAATGATCATGAATGTGCTATTGTATGTGTTTGAATGTATAGATCATGTATAGAGTTGATATAACTCAGATCTGAAGATCATTGAATGTTTTAATACTTGATCCATGATTCCATGTAGGAAAACTTAGGTTCGAATGTACACATATGAATAACAGTGATTAGAAAATGAAAAGCAATGCATAAGACTGTAGAAATTAGGATAACATATCTATGGCACGAAAACCGAGGAGAAAAACCCAGGATTACGTAACATAGGGCATTCGGTAGATCCTTGGTATGAACCGAGCATGTACTGAGTACTGAGCATTAAAAATATGGTTCGGGGGTATGTACCGAGGGGTTCGGCATATACCGAACATTAGGTTAGTTGCCTTATCGGTAGATTCTCGGCAGGTACCGAGGATGTACCGAAGATGCTAGGAAGTTACGGGACAATCTACCGAGCCTCGGTATTTACCGAGACTCAAGGAAGAAATACACTATCGGTAGATGCTCGGCATATACTAAGCATGTACCGAAAAGGTCATTAAGTTTCAGGACAATGTACCGAAGCTCGGCATGTACCGAGTTGATGTACCGAGCTAGTTCGGCAGATCCTCGACATGTACCGAGGACATACCGAAGCTCATTTTGGGAGATATTTTAAGGGTAATTACTTGGTAAGGATGTACTTATGTTAAAGGGGATGATGTGCATGTAATGGACTTAAAGTACTTAGCTTATAAGGAGTATAGTTTGTGGACTAGGGTATAACCCATTAAAACCGACATGGGTGCCTTATGAACTATAGGGAATGAATTTGAGTTGAACATCCTAGACATGTACCTAATAGGATGAAATGAACATAAGGGGCCTTAGAAACTGAGTTTATAATGATAGGTTGTTATACATTACCTATGTACATTAAGATAAGGATTGCTTGATTGTTTGTAGTTTACATTGTTTGTTGACTATGATGACTTGTTTGTGGATGTGTGAGGTTACTTGGAGTATCCTCATGCATGTGGCTTTATTTTGTATGAATGGTGCATGTCGCCATGGGTGAAAGTCCCTAAAGGTTGTATGTGTGAATGGTGAGATGTCGCCGTGGGTGAAAGTCCCTAGAGGAGCAAGTGGTTACGGGTGAGCTTACACCGTGGGTGTAAGTCCCTAAAGGGAATGCAGGTCGAATGGGATATTCCACCGTGAGTGAAAGTCTCTTAAGGAATAGGAATGGGAGCATTCTGCCGTGGGTGCAAGTCCCTAAAGGAATGGGTTGTAATGGAGTATTCGCCGTGGGTGCAAGTCCCTAAAAGTAATGGTGTAACTGGTGTATTCCACCGTGAGTGCAAGTCTCTTAAGGAGTAGGAATGGTGGCATTTTGCCGTGGGTGCAAGTCCCTAAAAGGATGGGTCGTATGGTCGTATGATTTGTGGTTGGGCGGGGCCCAATTACATTGCATCCATATCATTAATGCATAATATCATATGCATTTGACTGTTGCCTTTTGTGAGTGAATTGGATGTGTTGCATTCTCTTGTGATATGTTTGTATTGATTGTGTTTGTGATTGGGTCGTATTGGTCGTAACAAGGTGGGACCTTGTGGTTGTTTGGCCGTAGCATGGTGGGACCATGTGGTTACAGGTGTGCTTCCGCCGTGGGTGCAAGTCCCTAAAGGAATGGTATTGGACACTTCCTCCGTGGGTGCAAGTCCCTAAAAGGATGGTTATGTATTGCTGTTTGTAAACATAATGAGACTATGTGGTTGATATGATTGTTTGTTACATGGTGGGACCATGTGTTTCTGGTGTGTTACATGGTGGGACCATGTGTTTGTTGTTTGTTTACAAGGTGGGACCTTGTGGTGATTGATTGGCCGTAGCATGATGGGACCATGTGATGTGTGAACACATAGTAGGACTATGTGGAATTGCTTGTATTGCTTATGGCATGGTGGGACCATGTGGTGTGTGAACACATAGTAGGACTATGTGGAATTGCTTGTATTGCTTGTGGCATGGTGGGACCATATGCTTGTTGTGTGTTTTCATGGTGGGACCATGGTACGCTTGATTTCATAGTGGGACTATGATGTGTTGTTGGTATTGATATCGATTGGTTTGTGTGTTGCACATGATGGGATCATGTGGGTTGTCTTGAATTCATAGTGGACTATGAAGGATAGGGTTGGGTATGCATGATGGGATAATGAGTACCCTATGATTGATCATAGTGGGACCATGTGAACTATAATATGATGTACTTATTATATGATTCATTGATTTGAGATATAACTATGGGATGTCGTGATTATAATGATTATGCTGAAAATATCATGATGACATGCTTATTAATACATGGAAATTGTATTATGCATATGAGTATTGAATTGCATGAAGTGAATCGTGTCATCATGAATTCTTGAATGTAGTTACTGTGTTCCTTTGGTTATCTCTAGGAGGCTTCGGCTGACCCCTTTTTCTACAGGTTAGCTGTTGGTCGGAGGATAGCGGTGCTGGGATGGATATTTACTGTTATAGACATTTTAGCATTGGACTATGTAGTTACTTTGATTTCTTTGGTTTTGACCCCTTGTGGGCAGGAATTGTAAAAGATTAGATTACAATGTTTTTGGGATTAGCTTAGCAGGATCATTGTTGAGCTATGGTTTTAATTATATGAAAGACTTCCGCTGGATTATTATTGCTCTGACTAACCAGGTTGATGGTTAGGATTATTATGGGATATCTGCATCCATGTTTGGATCCGAAGGTTATTCCCTTGGAATCCTAGAGATCCCGTATCTCGGATTCGGGGCGTGACATGTTCTTGCTGTTTTGAATATATGTTTTTGTGAAATCATTGTGTGTGCACTGCATTAATAAGTATGTGAATTTATGAGTTGCATTTGACTACTTGGCCGAAATGGCTTTCCGGACATCATATTATTGGAGTACTTTGTACTTGGCCAATAAAGGATATTATTATGACTCATGTTATGGCTTTGACCATATACTTGTCCATTGAGGGACTAAGTGTTTGTAAGCCCAAGGTGAGGGATAGGCCTTGTATGGGGGTCCCAACAGACTTGTGGTAAGATGATGGGTGAGGGAAAGTTCACATTAGTGAGGCCCAATAAGTGAATCATAAGAGTCACTTCTGTTAGTAGATCGGCTAATGCATGGATCACGAAGGAAAGTTCACATAAATGAGGCCTTCGGATTTTTCCCTATGATCAAAAATAATGTGGGAATTGTGCCCTCTTGGTCGCAACTCCTTGAAACTATGATGCGCACATAGAATAGTCTACTATTCCAACCATGTATTGGGGGATGAAGGTTCACATTAATAAGGCATCCTTGGGTAGTATGATTTAATCGGCTACGGAACATACACTAATCGAATGCCAAACATCAGGCATATGCATTACATGCGATTTTTGATATTATTGTTGTTACTTTGTGTATGATGCACTTGATATAATTATCGTACAGATTTAGGCATTGTAGACATTAAAGTATGATCATGGATATCCTTAAGATACAAACCAATGTGAGATTTGGTGAGAGACATATATTGATTGGTTGCTGTCCACAAATCATTATTATCATATAATTTTCAGATTTATCATCATATCATCATTATAATATATTTTCTGGATTTATTACTATATTACTATATTATTATTTTCTCATAGCATTGGGATATGAGTAAATACGTTGCTTTGAAGGTTTACTCATCCCAGCTTTCAGCTTATGTATGTTTCATGATATATTTTTCAGGTTAAAGGATGCTTGCTATCGAAGAGAGAGCAATGGGAATAAAGGGATATAAAGATAGAATTTAGAGGATAAATACAATGTATTAGAAATAGTTTTATTTTAGTTTGTAATAGAAAGAACAGACTGTATTTTATTTAAATATTTATTAGAACTAATGAATTATCTTCCGCTTATGCTTCTATATTGCTTATCCACTCCCATAGGGATATGGGGTAAGAGTTACAACTTAAATTTGGGGACTCAATTAAGATTTCCAGGTTTGGGATATGACATAGTTCCTACCTTTTGGTAAGCATTCCCTTAAATTGGAAAGTGTGATTAGTAGTTCCTATCTTTGGGTAAGCATTCCCTCAAATTGGAAATTGTGATTGGTAGTTCCTACCTTTGGTTAAGCATTCCCTCAAATTGGAAAGTGTGATCGGTGGTTCCTACCTTGGGTAGTACTCTCTCAAAGTGGAAAGTGTGATTGGTATGTTCCTACCTTAGGTAGCATTCGCTAAAAAGGAAATGTGAATATTGGTTATGGGATTAGGCAATGCCTAACACCTTGCACTTGCATTCACTTCATCATTAGCACATGCATCATGTACATTCATCCCCATCTTCATTCCTGTGTGTGCATGCCATTAGCATCATTATGCTTAACACATGTTCATATTCACGTCTTTCATATGAGTGTTTTATGTTATTGAAATTCAATTTAGTGTGGAAGGTTGTGTATCATGATTATGAGTATGAAATGGATGGTATTTGTTATCGTGATGAATATGAGATTAGTGGTTGTTTCTTATGGTTATGAGTATGAAATATACGGTTGATTATTATGATTATAAGTATGAGATTGATTGTGGCTATCCTTATGATGAGTGTGAGTTTTAAAGCATGATGACACAGGGGTTTGCATGGAGTGAGTTGTGTATTGCATGAATGTGTTTATGGGAAGAGGCATAGTCCTTAGATTTCCTATTGAGCCTCCAAAGCTCACGCTTATGTGCAATAGGTTTTCAGCAAGAGTGATGGACTGGACATGGACCTGGATGGGATGGACACTTGTTGATGCATGCTGCTGAGTTTTAGCTTATGAGTTGCTATTTATTGTTGGTTTTCTCTTTTACTTGAACTTTGGAAATGATTTAATAAGACCCAAGAAGTTATTGGATATTGTTAATTGTTTTAAGACCTTGGGAACTTACTTTATAGGTGTATGGAACCATTGTTTTAAACTTATGGAGACTTCCGTTGTTGTTTTTGGTTGACTCTGATGGACCGTATGGAATGGTGTATGTGTGTTGGCCGCATCCACTGGTTGAATCCAAAGGTCACTCCTTGAATTTCTTTGAGATTAAATATCTCGGATTTAGGGCATGACAGAGCCTCAGACTGATCACCACTGCCACCCCCTGGGAAGCTGCTCCCAATCACAGTCGCTTATCCAGCATGCTCGTTCGTTCATGACCGCTGTGATAACCCCCCCCACTGGCCTTCTTTCTATCTTTTGCATTTTTATCATTCTCTCTCAAGAAGCTGCCTACATGTAGTATATCCAATCAGGCCGTGACCATGGACACTGTGATAACCACTGCTAGGTTACCAGGCTTCTTTCTATCTTCTCCTTATTGTTTATTTGTTTTTCATCAAATGTCCCACTATTTAATCTTGAATTAACACTTGATTAGAAGCTAGACTGTGATGCATTATCTCTGATCTTGGCAATCATACTTTCACTGTCTGAAAGATTTCAGACGAACCCTAAGAAAGGAAGAACCCCAACCTTTATAACAATCGCCTAATAGCCTAACAGACACATTTCTGGTGGCCGATTGTACGACCAATTGCTCAAACAACTCGGTTTAGTCAGTGTGGATTGATGCCTGGCGTCAAAACCCGAACTCCCAGTCTGTGGACTAGAAAGTCCTGGCACACCCGCGAGACACACACACACCCACACACCTACACACCACGCCAGGCACGCGAGCCGCTCGAGCCACACATGGCTGATAGGCAACCCGGGAGGGAACACCAATACACTTGAGCAGTGTGCTAAATGAGTTGCCAGTGAGCATATATCTCTTCCAACGTCTACAAGAAAGGAATGAGCAGTCGTCACTCTATTTGTGCCAGAACTTATTGAATTCCACACAAGTAACTGAGGTGACTTCATGGTAACCGAGGTACCCCATTAGAATTTAGACTTTTTCAATACATGTTGAGGAATAAGTAATACATATTTGGGCAACTTTAAAGTTCTTCCTCCCCAAAAATGACCAAGTAGGGTTTTGTCTCCCGACATATGGTTACACCATCAGCAAAAGGGGACTTAATGTTGATGGTTATTTTTTGAACGCATGCCATGTCATCAGAGGTGATGGCATGGCGGTGATTTTTCCATGTCAGCATCCCTATCATCGTCCTTAAGTTGGGGGCTGAATTTGTAATTAACGAAAATCTTGTTCTCTTCCCAAACGCACCAGCTCACATTGAGAAGAATGATGGAGGAAGGGGATGCATTGAGATAAAAGAGATGCATGTTCTTGAGAAGAGGGAAGGTGTTTAGATAAAAGAGGTAATGGAGAGGAAAAGGGGGATGAAGGTGGGTTAAAGAGAAAGTGGGAATTAATGGAGAAATGAGTGAAAATCCCCTATAAATAGAGGAGGATTCTTCTCCACTTCCTGCACCAAATGCTTGAGAGATTTAGAGAGAAAGGTAAGAGAATTTTGTTTAAGGGTTCATTGGAAGGTCTGAACGGATTCATAAAAGTGTTTTTGAAAAATGTTCATAGCTTTAATTCCAGGTAAGAATTCATGTTCTTACTAGGTTATGAATTTTCTGGTTTTCTGTTTTTGAAAAATGTTAGAAAGTGATTTTTCATGAATTTTGTTGAATTACAAGTTCTAATTGGTTAATTCTGATTCATAAAAGTGTTTAGACAAATGTATGTTTTTTATGGTAGTTTTCATGGTGAATTGGTTAAGGTTCGGATTGAGAAATACAAAACAGAGTCTATATTCTGGGTGCACGATCGATCGCACCTGTTTTGCGATCGATCGCAGAGAAGCAAAACAACACAGTGATGTGTGCAGAACATGTACATAGGCTATTGTGGGGTATGGACCAATCTGGGTGAACCAGAAGTGTTGGTTTGGGCCAATTTATGGTGCATTGGAAAGCGTGTCAATTGGGCCAAGTGTTTGAGAATTGGGCCAAGAGCCTAAGGGTTGGCATTATTTCAAAGAGATAAGCACATGTTAATGAATTGGGCTATGGGCCTAATTGATTAGGCCTAAGCTATGTACTATGAGATTATGTGAGAACCCATACCCACAAAGCCTAGTGGACCATGACTTCCCCAATTGAACCGAAATTGGACCGAGTGGACCGGTTTAATATAGATTTTGTTTTATGAGACAAATTTAGGTGGTTAGAGATGATTTATCATCATAAGATCTAAGTGATGATTTCCATAGAATTATCGACATGTATAGGCGCGTGGATAGCATTCTTGGATTTTATCACTAAGGTCTTATTTAATAAATATTTTGTGCATACTATGTTAAGTTGGTAGTTAAGTGGACTTGGAAGGTGGAGAAATAGCGGTTTGCTTTGTATTGATTCCAGGAGGGTTGACTAGACCTGTGGTTGAAAGATCCACAAAATAAGAATAGGGGTTTATGATACCCTATACGGTCTGCGCTGGACCATGAGTATTGTACACTAAAGTAATGTACTATGGTTGCTACGTACCATGGGTTAGTGCCCGGAACGGAAGGGGACATTCCAGCTGTTCCTGGGGTAGAATTCCCTGAATTTTTTGGAAGATTATAAGGGACACCTAACTTACCAAGTTAACATAGACATTACCGTTGTTGCATTTATTCTGTGAGCATGTCATTAGAACACATGTCTGATATCATATCATTGCATCATGAATAAATATGCATATCTTATCTGTTTTCCATTAAATTGTTTTATATGATGTTGGTTTTATTCATGAAATTCTTATATGGGCATTCCAAGCTCACTGCAACTTTTCATGTTGCAGGTTAGCAGTGAATTTTGGATTTTAGATAGTTTCTTGCAGTTTTTATTTTATGTTGAACATTGTAAGGCGTAGGCCAAGAAAGTTGACTTTATTTTTAAAGCAATGTAAGCGCACTTTGAAGTTTTAATATTAATGGAATGAAATTTTAGTTTCACACTTGTGTTATTATTAGTGGTAATGATATGGCAATCTGTGGTCTAGCAATAGATCCCGAAGGTCTAACCTCGTGATCCGTGCCTTCCCTCTTGGGATATGAATCATTGGGATCGGGGCGTGACAGATTGGTATCAGAGCCAGGTTTAATTAAGTATAGGTTATTAGCTGAAGGATAGTGTAGAGACTTAGTGGAGATTAAACTGTTAGAAATTTAGAAACTAAGTGATAGAGACCGAGGATAGGACTAGGAGTGTTCTATTGAGGGAAGTTCTGTCTAGGAGTCTGGGACTTAAGCGATCCATTGTGTAGCGACCTGTGTCCTTAAATTATAATTAATATAATTTAAGCACAACCAACAGGAATAATCTTTGTGAAAGATTATATAGGATTATATATATCTAAATAATTAGAAGTTGCAGAGATTGTAATTTCTACAAACATAGGGTCCATTGTGTGATAATAGAAACAATAGGGGTCACTTAAGTAATTTAGAAACCTTATGAACCTAGGGTTTGGGAAAGTGACGTTTAGGCCAAGGGGATGGAGGTGCCATTTAACTTAGTCACAAGGGGTGGTTTAGACCTTTCCTTGGATTGGGTTGAATTAGGAATTATGGATAGATGGGGTAGGGATATTTATGTCTTTTACTCCATAATTTGAATTAGGGAGAGAAGAAAGTTACCTTCTCTATTGGTTAGGTTAGAGAGTTACTAGGGGGTAAAGAGGTGAAATTAAGTGGTTTTAGGAGTTAACCATGTGGGCCCATGAATAGTGACGTGAATAGTAACATGAGAGAGAGAGAGAGAGGAAGAAGAAGATCAGAGGAAGAAGGAGGAGAAGGCTAGAGCAAAAGGAAAACAGGATGATCCTATGTTGCTGGAATCTGCAGAGAATGGATCTAAGAAGAAAGAGGTAGGGATTTCCATTGTGATTACGGTAAAGACATGCTTGGATTTATTTTGATGCTATAGATATTAGCCTTTGATGTGTTCTTGGTGCAAGCATGAGATTTAGGCATGAATGCTATATATTATGAGTTGAATGATGTGTATACATGGATCTGACATTATTACTGATTTATATGTACTTAAACATGATGAAAATCTTATCTGGGGAATGAAGAATATGTTAGGATAAGATGCATCTAGGTTTATGAAATTTGATTTATATCGATGCAATGAGCTATGGATTAAGGTTGTATGAATTGATATTTGGTATGCAATTAAGTAAATAATGGTTAGGAAATGAAATCTAAGGCTTAAGGTTATTCCCTTGGAAATCATCGAGATTCTATATCTCGGATTCGGGGCGTGACACATTGTGATCCCCCACACTTTCCTGGGAACCAACTTGATGGAGCGCTCAGCAGAAAATCCAGGTTAGGATGAGAGACATAGAAAACAAATCGGACGTATAAATCATAATATTACATACATAAGTGACAATATGATACAATAACTCTAAAAATCTGAAGAATTTGAGTGGAAATTAATTAGTTAATCGTAATTGTAGATGGCACGTAAGAGAGTTGCTGCTACTTCTTCTTCGGCTGGGGGTGCATTGTCCTCTGGCATTAGGGGAGAGACCGAGCCTCAGCTGGCAGATGTCTTCCAAGTGTTGGCAGATCTGGCTGCCATCAGAGAGAGCAGTTAGAGAGGCCGGTAGTGGCTACACCGGTACTGTCCTGGTTAGATAAATTTAAGAAGTTGTCGCCTCCGAACTTTGATGGACTTGGGGAGCCGCATCTAGCACAAGAATGGATGCGAGATGTGGAGAGGATATTGGACACTATGGAATGTCCGGAAGAGCATAAGCGGAAACTGGCCACCTTCATGCTGAAGGGGGAGGCTCTCCACTGGTGGGTCATGGTGGAGAGAAATCTTGAGGAGGATATGACTTGGGAGGAATTTCGGGAACAGTTTCTATAGAACAATATGCTGAGTAATTACAGAAGGCAGATGGTGCTCGATTTTATGCGCCTGGAGCAAGGGTCACTCACGGTAGCCCAATACGAAGCAAGGTTTGGATGTCACGTCATGCACCTCACATGATTGCAAATGAAGCGGATAAAGCCGCTATGTTTGAGGAGGGGCTTTGGGATGCTATCAATTTAGGTTAGTACCGATGATATTGAGGACTTACTCTGTTGTCCTGGAGTGTGCTCGTCACGTTGAGCGTGATTTGGAGAGAACCGCGGCACGCAGAGAGCAGCCGAGGCCGGATCGTAAGTTGAGGAGCGGGGTCGGTTTCAACCATATCAGCAGAGGCAGGGCCCTAGACCTGCGAGGACTCCACCGGTAGTTGCGGCAGTGCAAGGGCCTCCGCGACATCAACATCTACCTTAGCGTCAACCACTGCCGACTCAGTAGCAGATGTTTCAGCAGCGTGACCAGAAGTTTTGCTACAACTGTGGCAAGTCGGGCCATGTTCAGCGTTTCTGCCGAGCTACCCCGAAGGGTTAACGGAGGTATACCGGCTCCTCCGCAGCAGGCTTAGGCGGGCAGAACCAATGCAATGGCGGGTGTACCAGCAGTACCCCGGGATGACCGTGCTTCTAATGCAGTGGTCGAAGGTACTCTCCATATTTACCATACGCCTGCACGAGTTTTATTTGATTCTGGCGCATCGCATTCCTTCATTGCCTGTCGATTTATGAATTCGTTGGGATTGCAACCTAGTATGCTAAAGACACCTTTGAATGTGGTAAATCCAGTAGGAAAGATAGGCACATTACACCGAGTATGCCGTGCTTGCGTAGTTAGAGTGGGAGATTTTAATCTGGAGGCTGACCTGTTGGTTCTGGATATGGTCGACTTTGACGTAATCTTTGGCATGGACTGGCTTTCTGCCTATCATGCTAGAGTAGATTGCTTCAAAAAGATCGTAATCTTTGATCTTCCGGAGGGTAGATGACTTACGTTTCTCGGGTTGGAGAAGGATGATTACCAGACTGAATTTTTGGGTGTTGCGGATGGGGAACAACAGCAATCCTTAACGGATATTCCCATAGTCCAGGAGTACAGTGCAGTCTTTCAAGAGATTCCGGGTTTGCCACCCAAGAGGGAGATAGACTTCTGTATTGAACTAGTGCCTGGCAGCACTTCCCCGATTTCACTTGTGACTTATCGGATGGCTCCGATTGAGTTACGCGAGTTGAAACAGCAATTAGACGGATTGATTGCACTTGGTTTCATTCGACCGAGTACATCTCTGTGGGGTGCACCAATGCTCTTTGTGAAAAAGAAAGATGGATCTTTTCGTCTATGTGTGGATTATAGGTAATTGAATCAGGTAACTGTGAAGAATAAGTATCCACTGCCTAGAATAGATGATTTGTTTGATCAGTTGCGGGGAGCGCAATATTTCTCTAAGATTGATTTGAGGTCTGGGTATCATCAGTTAAGGATTAGGGAGGAGGATATTCCGAAGATAGCCATTCGTACTAGTTATGGCCATTATGAATATGTGGTAATGCCATTCGGGTTGACGAATAGCCAACGGCATTCATGGATTTGATGCACAGAGTATTCAGACAATTTCTGGTTTCTTTTGTCGTCATATTCATGGATGATATTCTGATATATTCAAGGACGAAGGAGCAGCACGAAGAACATTTGCGGAATGTTTTGCAGACCTTGCAGAAGCATCAGTTATACACAAAGTTCGAGAAGTGTGAATTTTGGAAGGAGGAAGTAAAGTTTCTTGGGCATGTCGTATCTCGGAGTGGTATCTCAGTTGATTCTTCAAAGGTGGATGCTGTTTTAATGTGGAAACAACCGAAGAATGCAGCAGAGATAAGGAGTTTTCTTGGTTTAGCGGGTTACTACCGGAGATTCATCGAGAGGTTTTCCTCTATCGCAGCTCCGTTGACTCGGCTAACCAGGAAGGATGTGAAGTTTGACTGGGATGAGAAGTGTGAGGTAGCTTTTGAAGAGCTGAAGCAAAGATTGACTTCGGCACCTGTACTTATCATACCATTCAGTGGTCGGAAGCTGGAAGTATATACAGATGCATCGTTACAAGGATTAGGTGCAGTCCTGATGCAAGACGGAAGGGTTGTAGCATATGCATTGAGGCAGCTTAAGACTCATGAGCGCAACTATCCTACTCATGATCTTGAGTTTGCTGCGATGATATTTGCATTGAAGCTGTAGCAGCATTATCTCTACGGTGAGGAGTTCGAGCTGTTTTCAGACCACAAGAGTCTGATATATATTTTCACCCAGAAAGATGTCAACATGCGCTAGAGGAGGTGGATTGAGTTACTCAACGACTATATCTCTACACTCAATTATCATCCTGGGAAGGCGAATGTTGTGGCAGACGCACTGAGTCGTAAACCTCGAGGAGTATTAGCTCAATTGATGGTCAAGAATGGAGTCTGGAACGATCTTTGGCAGACTTAAGGGTTCAGCCGGTGACTCAGCATTATGGAGGTATTCTATTCAATATGGTTGCCAGACCATCACTTGAACTTCGTATTGCTGAGGGTCAGAAGGCAGATCAGGAACTTAGTTGTTAGTTGTTGACGTGTCACGACCCGGTCAAGAAATTCCCGATTTCATAGGTTTCCCATACCAAGTTGTAACCTTCACCCCGTATTCCTACGGGAGTGGCTACGCAAACAGAATCATAGTGGAAGTCCTGAGCAGTTCTAGTAAGATATAAGTAACTAAAAACGCCTAGAATTTAAAACTAATGCATTCTAGGTTAAACATAGTCCAAATCTAGACTAACTCACATCAGTGGGACAGAGTGCGCTACCCAACCCATATTGGTTCTCTCGGCATACATCTTTCTCTTAACCTGAAAAAAATAAACAAACAAACACGAGTAAACCTAAATTAATAAGCATTTACTCATGCTCCCGTACTTTGGGCAGTGTGTGAAAGTGTACAGTTGTGTATACAGATATGTGCATATTGGGTATAGTGGTGGCAACATATATACAAAGCATATAAATTGTCTCTCCCAACTCGCAATGGTAAACCTATAGAGTCAATCTACCTTACTCTTCCGTAATTTTAAAAGGAATTCAATATGAGAATTGGGCCACTTGCATCATACAAGAGGCTCTAACAATAATGTCAAATGCACGTGATACAGAAATGTAAATACGCTGTCTAGGTGTGAAGTATGTGTGATCCGTACTGGCCAGCCATTCTCACATAAATCTCTTTTCATAGCATCCGTTTGGCTTCGGCAATCCGGCCCCCACTCCGTCCAGGTTACTGCTCACTGGTACCGATTAGCTTCGGCTTTCCGGCCCCCTCCTGGTTCGGCATGAGAGCTACAGCTACCTGTAATTTCTACTCGCCGAGACCCATACATATTCTCCACCTATCAGATAAGATAGATGGCACGACACCAGGATTTACAACAATCCCCTGGTTCGTCCACTATCACTCAAGATCATGTTACACTGACCACCTTCCTGACCAATAGGCCTATC
>JAUPMG010292302.1:0-17447 GCA_031762675.1 Pachysandra terminalis | reverse complement strand
ACCCCTATCATCCTAAAGTCTTCCAAAATCACAATTAAGTCCCCATAATCTGAAATATGTAACTTAAACACATTTACTCTCAACTTCTCATAATATCAATTTAACCCCAAATTTGAAAACTATGTTACGAAACACCTCATAACATAAATAATGCACATACAATCCCACAGATAATTCCAAAATTCATTCATACATTCTAATTGGGAAAATAAAATACTTTCAAAGGTTCAGGTCATTACAGAGATATTAGCCCTACCACTCGAGATCATGCCGGGACAGACGAAAGAGGTCAGATTATTAGCGAGAGAGGAATCCTCCTAGAGATATGACGACTACTGCCACACCAGCGTGAGACGCACCACGACAGCCTCTACCACCTCAGGACCTGTTGTTCCAGAAGAGAGAGAGGAGGACTTCCCACAAATGTGACAAGGAAGGACATCTCCAGCGACATTGTAGAGCACCTTGGAGAGATGGTCAGCCTGCACAGCCTCGACCTGCACCGCAAGGCAGAGTTCGTTCCCTGACCGACACTGCTGTTCCTCACGACGACCGTTCTACGAACGCTGTGGTGGAAGGTACCATTCACCTGTTTCACACTCCAATTCGCGTATTGTTTGACTCTGGTACATCCCATTCATTCATTTCCAGTAGTTGCATGGCTTTTATGGGTTTACACCCCAGTGTGTTAAAGCATCCGTTGGATATTTCTAACCCAGTTGGGGGAATCGCGACTCTTCACCGAGTTTGTAGAGCTTGTGTGGTGAGGGTAGGCGACCTTAACCTGGAGGCCGATCTTGTTGTGTTAGGCATGCCTGAGTTTGAGGTGATACTTGGTATGGACTGGCTTTCAGCCTATATGTCCGAGTTAATTGTTTTGAGAAATTTGTTTTGTTTCGTTTTCCTGGGGGTCGTTGTCTAACTTTCCGTGGATCTCAGAAGGACCGTTATCAGTCCGACTTTCTGTTCACTATGGAGGGACTACAAAAGCTATCCTTGGAGGATATTCCTGTTGTAAGGGACTTTGGACATGTATTTCAAGAGATCCCGGGTTTCTGCCTAAAGGGGAGGTAGATTTCTGCATCAAATTCATCCCTGGTACTAGTCCCATCTCGCTTGCGACTTATAGGATGTCTTCGACCGAGTTACGGGAGTTGAAGGTACAGTTGGACGTGTTGAGCGCTCTTAGGTTTTTCTGGCCTAGTACATCGCCATGGGGAGCTCCGGTGTTGTTTGTGTAGAAGAAGGACGGTTCTCTATGACTTTGCATCGACTACAGGAAGCAGAACCGGGTCACCGTGAAGAATAAGTATCTGTTGCCGAGGATTGATGATTTGTTCGACCAGTTGAGAAGAGCTCAGTACTTTTCGAAGATTGTTTTGAGATCAGGGTATCACCAACTAAGGATTCGGGACAAAGATATACAGAAGACGACCTTTCTTACTCGATATGGACATTATGAGTTCGTTGTCATGCCATTCGGGTTGACGCATGCGCCAACGGTTTTTATGGACCTGATGCACCGAGTGTTTAGGTCTTTCCATGATTGTTTCGTTGTCATCTTTTTGGATGATATTCTAGTTTATTCAAGATTTGTAAAGGAGCATGAGGAGCATCTGCAGATTCGCCTTCAGACATTGTTTGACCACCAGTTGTATGCCAAGCTGGAGAAGTGTAATTTCTGGAAGGACTAGGTTAAGTTTCTTAGGCACGTAGTATCCAGGAGTGGCATCTCCGTGGATCCAGCCAAAGTTGAGGCAGTTCTTGGGTGGGAGCGACCTAAGAATGCAACCAAAATTAAGAGCTTCCTAGGTCTTGCGGGATATTACAGAAGATTTATCGAAGGATTCTCCTAGATTGCGGCACCATTGACTTGCTTGACCTAGAAGGAAGTTAAATTGTTCTGGGATGAGAAGTGTGATCTGCTTTCGAAGAGCTGAAGAAGAGATTGACGTCGGCACCTATTCTTGTTGTACCGGTTGTAGGCCAGAAGATGGAGGTATACACAGATGCGTCGTTGGAAGATTTGGGAGCTGTGCTTATGCAGGACGGTCGTGTTGTAGCGAATGCATCACGGCAACTTGAGGTCCATGAGCACAACTATCCCACTCGTGATCTAGAGTTGGCTGATGTGATCTTTGCTTTGAAGCTGTGGAGGCACAACATTTATGAAGAGGAGTTTGAGTTGTTTTCAGACCAAAAGAGCCTGGAATACATTTTCACCTAGAAGGATCTTAATATGCACCAGAGGAGGTGGTTAGAGCTTGTGAATGATTATATCTCTATGCTCAACTACCATCTTGGGAAGGCTAACATGGTAGCAGACGCTTTGAGCCGCAGACCGCACGGAGTTCTTGCGCAGTTGATGAGACAAGAGTGGAGACTGCATGAGGTTATCTCAGACTTGGGATTTTAGCTTACTGATCAGCAGCGAGGCGGTTACTTGTTTAGTCTTGTCGCCAAGCCATCACTAGAGCAGCGGATTGCAGAACATCAGAAGAACGATCTGGATTTACTTTCACTTGCAGCAGATGATAGCAAGCCTAAGTGGGTAGTACACCCTGATGGTTTGATCAGATTTCGAGGTCGACTTTGTGTACCAGATGATCGGAGCATCAGGAGAGAGATTTTGGACAAATCACATAAGTCGCGCTACTCCATTCACCCGGGAAGCACGAATATATATATATATATATCGAGATCTACGTTAGAATTTCTAATGACCAAGCATGAAGAAGGATGTCGCTCAGCATATGGCACGGTGTCTCACTTGTCAACAGGTGAAAGTCGAACACATGAGATCAGCAGGACTTCTATAGCCGTTACTGATTACAGAATGGAAGTGGGAGCATATCACCATGGATTTCGTGGTTGGAGTACCAAAGACTCAAGGCAACCTAGATTCAATTTGGGTGATTGTCGATCAATTGACCAAGACTGCTCATTTTCTAGCAGTACGAATGTCAGCTACAGCCGAGGAGATTGTGAGACTGTACGCGCGTGAGATTGTACGACTACACGGAGTTCCAGTCAGCATCGTCTCAGATCATGAATCCTTGTTCACGTCCAGATTTTGGGAAGCTTTGCAAAAGGCTATGGACACGAGATTAGATTTTAGTACAGCTTATCACTCGCAGACAAATGGTCAGACTGGGAGAGTCAACCAAGTTCTGGAGGACATGTTGCAAGCTTGCGTGATGGATTTCGGTGGAAGTTGGAGAGAGCATCTACCCTTAGTAGTGTTTTCTTACAACAACAGCTTTTATGAGAGTATTGTCATGGCACCTTTTGAAGCTCTGTACGGTCGCCCGTGTCGTTCACCTGTGTGTTGGGCAGAAGTGGACGAGGATAGTATTTTTGGACCTGAGCTCATGCAGCAGAGTACAGAGAAAGTGAAGTTCATTCGGGAAAGATTGAGGATGGCACAGAGTAGGCAGAGAAGTTATGCGTATAAGAGGAGAAGGGAGTTAGAATTTGCTGTTGGAGACCGGGTGTTTCTCAAGGTTTCACCATTGAAAGGCGTAATGCGATTCGGCAAGAAAGGAAAGGTAGCTTCTCGTTTTGTCAGACCTATTGAGATACTCGAGCGGATCAAACGTGTTGCATACTAGGTAGCTTTACCATCGTAGTTGTCAGCCATTCATGATGTATTTCACGTATCACTCCCACGGAAATACGAGCCGGATCCTTCTCATATGCTAGATTGGACACAGTTGCAACTTCAAGAAGATGTGACCTATGTCAAAAAGCTGATGCGGATCCTAGACTAAAAGGAGCAAGTGTAGCGGACGAAGACTATACTGTTGGTGAAGATCCAATGGAGACATCATGATGAGACGGAAGCTTCTTGGAGCGAGAGTCGGAGATTCAGGAGCATTATACACATTTGTTCACGGATTGAGGTACGCAATTTTGGGGACAGAATTCTTTTATGGGAGGTAGGTTCTAAGGATCTAAATCCACTAAGAGACATTTAATGATTTGAACTTATATGATTTAATGGTATTTTTCTGGATTTATTTAGCATATATAGTATGATTGATTTATATTATAAGGTTCTATGTAATATAACGATAAGAGTTAGGGGTTATTGTGATATTATAAAGGATTTGGGGGCTGATTGAATTATAAAATTCAATCAGACTTGATTGCGCGCGATCAACATGCGTGTTGATCTTGCTAGTGCACGGTTATGGAAGGGAGAGGGGTTATGGTAAGGGTGAGGATTAAAAGGAGAAGATTACCTTTCTCACCTCATTCTTGTATTTGAATTCAGATATGAGATTGGAGGAAGATTCAGAAGAGAGAAGAAAGGAGAAGGAAGCCTTGGTCGAATCTGAAGTGGTGGAACATCCTTTTGTTGAAGCCGACGATTGAAGGAGAAGAAACGCCTACGAGAAGCCTTTCCCAAGCCTAGAAGAATCACAGGTAAGTTGCTGGAACATATATAATGTTCTTATTGGGATTTGATCTTAGTTTTCTGGTTTGTGCTTTGGTGGTATTGATTATTGTTATGTGTTTGAATCCTCGTTAAACGTTTGTTTTAAATGATGTGTTCAATGTATGAAGATAATTTTGATGTTGTGGAAGTGTTTACAAGCTGTTTGGACTTGATTTGGAACCCAGGAGTTCAGATCTCAAAACCTAGCAAAAGCCAGAATTCGTAGCAGTTCGGTAGAGTTGGTCTACCGACCACTCTACCGACATAGACCCAAATTTATTTAAAAATGGGTGTTCGGCAGGCGTCGGTCCACCGAACACTCTACCGATCACTCCACCGAACCGTTGAAACTTCACAGAGACCCTTCGGTCCACCGACCACTCCACCGATAGAAACTTATTTTTAGTTCATTTTGGATGTTTGGTAGGCATTGGTCCATCGATTACTCTACCGACCAGTCTATTGAAGACCCTGTGAGTTGCACAGTAGTTTGTGATTTTTTTGAGGACGACCTAGGTGGATGATGTGGGGCTTCGGCCATTGATTGGTATTGGATTCCGGAAGCAAGATTTGACCTGAAGGCATCTAGCCTACCCACGGGGAGTCAATCTTGGTGTTCCGAGGTTAATGTGATCATCATCCCAACTTAGGATTGATCTTAATTGGTTGTAACAGGTTGGTTAATTAGTTCAGTTATTTGCACTTGTTGTGATAATGGATAGGAAGCTTATGATGGTTTGCAATCAGATTATCCACGTGTATGGGCGCACGGATAGTTTCTATTGTTAATCTTCATTTGGTGTCCTAGTTTAATGCATTACATACTAGGCTAATATCAAGTGACAAGTGAATAAGGAGGTCGAAATCTACGGAGAAAATACTGCGAGGCCTCCAGTTGGATTGACTATATACCCGTGGGGTGAAAGGGACTACTTAAACTAGGATAGGATGCCAGAGACCATCCTATACAGGTTCGCTAGTCCTCGAGTATGGTACACTCGTAAATTAGCTATATGGTAGCCTTCATGCCATGGGTTAGCGCCCAAAACAAAGAGAGGACTTCCGGCAGTTCCTTGGACCATGTCCTAGATTGGTTATTGTTGTTGAGAAGCTTCATACGAGGTCCACTTATCAGGAAGTGTTAGTCATAGTACATTCACTGTGCATTCATTTCATTAATTGTGTATTGTTTTCATTGCATTCATTATAGGACATGTGATTGACTCATGCATTTCATCTCATCTCATATTAAATTACTCATGGTTTTTATTATGATTATTGTTCTACTAACCTTGTGATTCGATCTCCATAAGAGGACGGGTGACTGTTTCATGGTTCTTACTGGGTATCATAGGCTCACGCAACTTTTCATGTTGCAGGATGGGAGGATTGGCTGAGTTAGTTGTGTTGTTACTGATTAGTAGGCTTGGATGTTTTTGTTTCTACTTGTTGGCTAATACTCCCGAGGGAGTTTGACTTTTGATATTTGATAATAACTGGTGGTTGTTGGAACATAGTTAGGATTTGATTTTTGACTTGTGGATTCTGGCTTAGCTGAAGCCAAGGATTATGTTTTAAATTTGTTTATGGTTATTTGATTTTAATTTCATTGTTGTAGGACTTCCGCACTCTAATTAAATGTTTTAATAAAGGTATCTATTATTTTTATTCTTGCTTGTGATTTGGTAGTAATCTGCGGTCCAGTTGTGGATCCCAAAGGTGTCACCTCGAGATCCGTGCAATCCCTCATTGGGAATCATGTCACGGGATCTAGGGTGGGACAAGAAAAGGCAAGCTGTGTCTGAAATAAGTATTGAACAGCCAGCCTTGAAAGCTCGTTGCACTAGAGTTGTCACACCCGAGGGACAAAACATATATCGTTTATGGTCCGAATTAGACCAACAAGGGAAGGAAGATCCTCTTTCGAAAGTTGTTTTGAAGGGAATAACAATGAAAGAGTGTGAACCTTAAGCTTACCATGTTGAAATCCCAAGTGATGAGGATAGTGACGACATCCCATCTATGGCAAAGATTTTTGAAATACAGCATGAAGTCCAAGAAGCACCTAAGCAACTCGAAGATGGTGTTAAGAAATCTGTTCTTGAAACCCTGAGGACGTTAATTTGTCTGAACCAGAGGAGGAAAAGAAGATTGCCTTTATTAATGCAAGCCTATCTCCTAAAGAGAAGGCAAAACTTGTAAAACTTCTGAAAACTAATAAAGATGTTTTTGGTTAGTGCTACGATGATATGTGCGGATTAGATCCTCAATTAGTCACACATAGGTTGCATTTATCCTCTGACACCATGCCTGTTAAGTAGTCTTTTCGAACCTTCAAACCTGAAATAGAATTACAAATGAAGGCCGAAATAGAAAATCTTTTGAAGGCTGATTTTATTAAACCTATACAACATCCTACTTGGTTGGCGAATATTGTGTCTTTGAAGAAGAAGAATGGACAAATCAGATGTTGTGTTGACTTTCAAGATCTCAACAAAGCAAGTCCCAAGGAGGAATTTTCATTGATGAAGGATCTTCTTATTGATGCTACAACAGGACATGAAATGTTTTCTTTCATTGATGGTTATAGTGGTTATAATCAAATCAAAATGCACCATGTGGATGCCCAACATACAGCATTTTGAACTCCTTTAGGTAACTTCCACTATACAGTAATGCCTTTTTGATTGAAAAATGATGGAGCAACTTATCAGCAGGCAATGACCACTATCTTTCATGATATGATGCATAAAGAAGTGGAGGATTACATGGATGACATTGCTGTGAAATCTAAGGAGCGTTCTCAACATCTCGAAATATTGCAAAGAGTATTTGAGCGTTGCAGAAATTACAAGTAAAGAAGTGCGCTTTCGCGGTTAATGCTGGAAAATTCTTTGTTTTGTTGTTCACGAACAAGGAATTGACTTAGATCCTACCAAGTCAAAAGCAATTCTCGAAATGACCCCTACGAATCAGAAGCAATTAAAGTCTTTTCTAGGAAAAGTTTCATACATTCAAAGGTTTGTTCTAGGCCTCTCAGCATATATATCTCATTTCTTAGTGTTACTTCGAAAATGAGTAGAATTCATATGGACTTCAGAATGTCAACAAGCCTTCGAAAATATCAAGAATATTTTGAAACATCCTCATACCATGGTTGCACCAATTCTAGGGAATCCGCTTCGAATGTATTTGGCTACTTCGGATGATGCTATTGGAGGTTTATTGGCTCAAGAAGAAGATCAAGGAACTGAGAAGCCTGTATACTATATCAGCAGACTATTGCGATGAGCAGAAGTAGAGTATTCTCAAGTGGATAAATTATGTCTTGCCTTGTATCATGTGACTCAAAAATTGAGACATTATCTTCTAGCATGTCCAACTATTCTGGTTACTCGCTCGAATCCTATCAGATATTTGTTATCACAACCTGTGTTGCTTGGAAGGTAAAAAAAATGGTTGTTGCAATTATCAGAATTCGATATTGCTTGCGAAACTCCCAAGGGTATGAAAGGACAAGCAGTCTGCTTTCTCGAAAGTGCAAGATGAAGAATTACCAGAGTTCGAAGTCACGTCTGTAGAAGACCAAGAGTGACAAATGAAATTTGATGGATCATCAAATTTAAATGGAGGAGGAGCCCGTATTAAATTTACTTCAAGTGATGGGCAACATTTGTATTATTCCTTCAGACTGGATTTCGTATGTTCCAATAATAGAGCAGAATATAAAGCTCTACTTATTGGGTTAATCATGGCAAAACAGATGGATACGTAGAGACTGATAGTATTTGGAGACTCGAAAGTCATTATTTCTCAAATTAATGAGGATTTTGCTGTTAAGGAACATGAATTGTTTCCATACAGAACAACAATCCGGGCATTAATGAGTAAATTTGTTGAATGTATTTTAATGCATATTCTAAGAACCAAAAATCACCAAGAAAATATTTTGGCTAATTTAGGAAGTAGGTTGAGTTTGAACGAGGATTCTCAGCAAATTTAAGTTATTCGAAAGATCCTGCTAGCAACCATGGACCCTGAAATTGAACAAGAAGATATTGCCTCAAGTGATTGGAGGCATGCTATCTTACACTAACTCCAACATTCAACTACAATCTTCGAAATCCCCTTTCAAAAATTAGCAAATTTCGTTAAAGTTGGTCATAGTCTATATTTCAAGGCTTCGAATGGAGTATTACTTCGATGTGTTGGAAATGAAGAAACATAACAGATTCTTACTGATATGCATAAGAAGACTTGTGGTAAGTATAGAAGACTGCAAAGATTCAGAGTATATTAGCCAACCCTATCTCTTGACTCTTCAAAATTGCAAAAAAATTGTCTTGATTGCCAAAGCACCCCTGATAACATGGAAGTATGCCCCATCTTTGCAAAGAAAAAAGATTGGAGAAGACCTTCATTCAATTTTTAAGGGATGGTTTTCTACCTAACAATACATATGAAGCACATTGAATTCAAAGAAGAGCAATTCGTTTCGCTTTCAAGAAGGCCATCTGTTTCGAGTAAGTACAGATGACAATTTACTCAGATGTCTTGATCCACAAAAAGCAGCCATTGTACTTCGAGAAGGGCATTCAGGGGAATGTGGAGCTCATATGCATCAAGGAAAAATAAAATTATATAAGCAGCTTCGTGATATGGGATATTATGGCCTTCTATGAAGGAGGATGCATTCGAATATGCCAAAAAATGTTCGAGATGCCTAATTGAAGGAAATATTCCAAGATAACACCATTTGAGTATGCAGTTTAGTATCACTCCATATCCATTTCATACTTGGGAACTAGATTTGATTAGTCCAACCAATCTTCACAGTAGAAGAGCCCATTGAATATTTTACAAAGTGAGTAGAGGCATTTTCTCTCAAGAAAGCAACAGGAGCTGTGGTATCTCAGTTTATTAAGGAATATCTCATTGCTCAAGGAGGAGTGCCTCAAAGGATCATTACTGATAATGGTTCCTCATTCCAAAACCGTCCAGTTCGAGAAATGCTTGCAAGGCATAATAATATCCATAATAAGTCTACACGGTATTATCCTCAAGGCAATGCACAAGCAGAAGCTACACACAAGACTTTGATCAGGCTGTTAAGTAAGTTAACTTATGATCATCCTACTAAATGGCACGAACATTTGTTTGATGTTCTGTGGGCATACCGAGTATCTAAACATCGAGCTACCAGGGCAACTCCAGTATATGGAATGGAAGCAATTATACCTGTTGAATTACAAATATCTTCAGCAAGAAATACTCCAAGCTGCTGAACTGGATTGGGATACTCATGACCTGGTTACAATTCGAATGCAACAGATAAATGAGTTAAGTGAAAAAATGCATCAAGCACTGGCAAACAATCTTCAATATCATCAAGTGATTTCAAAAGCTTATCAAAAGAAGGTATCTCCTCGAGATTTCCAAGTAAGTGAATTTGTATTTCGAGCCTCATTTTATGAGAGGACCAACACTATTAAGCCTAAGTTTGCACATAGTTGGGATGGACCTTTCAAAATTATTGAAACTTATCCTTCAGGTTATTATAAAATTGTTTTACTTGAAGAGAATGCACAAGAAGAATTGGTCAATTGAAAATGGCTAAAGCATTATAATTTTTTAAGGAAAGTAATTTCAACAAAATGTAAAGTATACCAAAATAAGGCCTTTATTGAAATAAATCTTGAGAATACATTTCTCTTCGCAGAATGCAGAATGATACAACTACATTGGAAACTTCATAAATTGTCTTTGATCTTTGCTATGTTTCAGACTTCAGCAATTGGACATATTGTTCCAGTCCTTTAGCTTCTTTTTCTTTCTCTTCAAGAGATGTTTTAAGCAGAGCAATTTCTTTCTTCTTTTCTTCTAATTATTGAGAGCACTTGATAAGCTACTCAAGAGTCTGGTTCTTTTGAATTTCAAGCTCTGCTCTTTCTTGAAAACAAGAAAGAGATTTCTCTAGAATATCGAAAAGATTCTTCAACCATTCCATATTTAAACCAAGATTCTCGATACTTGAAAGAAGAGGCTTCTAGTTCTCAAGATCTTTCAATGACAGGGATGTGAAATTCTTCTCTGACATTTTATCAAGAAGAGGACATAGCTCTGGATACCTTGCACTCCTTATATAGGAAGAAGGAACTCGAATCTTGTTCGATATATCACCATATGCATCAAATACAGCATCCATCCACTTTGACATATTAGCAAAAATCATGTATATTCCTTCATATAAAACAAGTTCAGCAACAGAAAGATCAGATCTTTTCCTCGTTCAAAGATTAATTCCTATAAAGAAAGAAGAAGAAGAAGAAGAAGAAGAAGAAGAAGAAGAAGAAGAAGGTTCAACGTTTGATTTACTTGCAGTAGTGATAGCTGTTGAAGCAGAAACTGAGGTAGCGTAAATAGGGAAAGCTAAAATCCCTGAACAAGTTGCAAGAGGTTGTCTTGCACCATCTCTATCACAGGAAGAAGAAGCAAGTTAAATTGTAGAAGTCTCGCAAGGAGGAGAAAGTTCAAAAAGGGACACCTCAGAAGAGACTGCAATTTTTGAATCAGCAATACTCAAAGCCTTCACCTTCAAATTTTCAATAGGCCCCTCAGTATCTGATAAAACAATGGTTGAATCAGCAGTATTCGAAGCATTCAGATTAATGTTGTGAGTAAGAGGTAGTTGATCATTGTCAACATCAATAACAGGAATGGTAGGGTGAGAAGAAGTAACAGCATTGGGAATCATTTCTGAAGATACTGAAGAAGAAACAACAGCATGAGTCTCGGTAATAGATGAAGAAGAGGGGGCTATTGGCAGAGGCTTCGAAATCAAAGGTAAAATTTGTTCCTGTTCTTCATGAGTTTGAGCATCATCAGGAACATGTTGTTCTTCCTCTTGAACTTTAGCATCATCAAGAATATGTTGCCCTTCATCCTTTTTTTCTTCTTCTTTTATTTCCTCTTCTCCACTCTCTTCTTCACCTTCTTCTGATCCTTCCTCCCCAGTTTTGAAATCTTCTCCTTCTTCACGACTATCTTCAGATTCTGAGACCCTAATTGATGATTTTGAAAGTTCCACATTTACTTGAGCTAGCATCTGATCCTAGATTGACATATGTCCTTCAGTTTGGCCTTTCTTAGCCTTTTCCTTCTCAGCAGTATGGATAACATATTCATTCAACAAAGAATCATATGGCAAGCCAATGTTGGTTAGTCCGCTTTCGGCTCGCATTCTAGTTATAACCATTTCAAGCTCGAGCTTGCACTTCTCAAGGAAAGCAGGAGTATGTTGTTCAATAATTTCCTGAGGAACATCTTGTTACGTCTTGGCAAGTTCTTGTAGACAATTGAACTTCAGAATCATATAAAAAAAAAGGTTCTTATTACCAAAGTTAAAGCATTTCCTTTCCAAGAATGCTTTGCTACTTCAGTGTTCGAGAGAAGTTTTGTCCTTGCACCCACAAGCTCTTCTCTATTCTTGCCTTTCTCAAGTTTGGCTGAAAACCACAACAATAAGCATGACTGTTTGAAATATAGAAGACTCAAAATAGAAATTTCAAAAATTACCTGGTGAAGATGATTTATAGAAGAAGTCCCTTTTTCTTTAGGCAACACTGTGGAAAGAGGAGCAGGATGTGGTTTCTTATTTCCAATAGCCTGATAGTAATGACAATTATCAATCACAAGCCAGCAAAATCAGAGGAAATCAGAAATGAAGTTATAACAGTTTATGTTTTCTTCCCAGAAACTTTATTAAAAACAAAAGAAGCTCTATCTTTCGAAGTTGGATCGCTGAAAATCTTTAGAGGAGGAGCAGCTGGAGATGAGTTCTTGCTCCTAGCAGTCTTCTCACCAAAAGATTTTCGTTTCGAAGACCGAGTTGACTTCTCGATTCCTTCTCCATCTTGAGAAATATTCTCACGAGAAGCCAAAGCAAATTCCCGGATGGAAGAATCAGGATAAAATATATAAGGAGAAGGAATGGAGATACCTTTCGAGGGAGCACTAGTTTTACTCTTCTTCGAAAAAGATTTCAGCCTTCTATCTGGAAGAATTATTGTTTGTTCGGAGGGAACAACTTCATCCTTCAGGAACTTGTCGAATTCAACCAGTAAAAGCTGCCAGAATTTGGCCTAGGACTTAGACGATCCGGCCAATCTCGAAGAAGCCACAATGATGACATTATCAAAAGCCCAACTACATTCTAAAGCGCCTAAGATAACGAATCGTTTGTCGGCATCTCAAGGAGAAAGAGCTACAATAGGAGTTATTTTGGGCATCGCCTGATCCTGCCCAAATTGCCTCAACACTTTATGAGGATTGTAATGGCAGGCACTTGCGAAGTTACCATCGACCATCCCGAGAACATAACCATAATGAATGGTTACCAAGTAAAACTTGAATAATTTTGACTGAAGATGGAAACTGAAACCGGAATAAAAGAATCCTTGATGTCAAAAAGAACTGAGTAATCTGTAAAACCAATCTTTCGAAGATAAGGTTTGTATAAAAACTCACTCTCCTTATCCAGAACATCCATCAGGCTAACATTCTTGTTAGGAGAGTGATCATCCCTGAAAACAGAGCGGACACTAGCGACACTGGTGTCCAAGATCACAGTGTTTGGGAAAATCTCAATCGGAGCATATTTCGGGTAGCGCTCCCGAAGAAAAACTTGAAGAAATGCGGAGTCAACAACTGATCCGATCACTTGATCACCTCTTGACCGAGCTTGATCAACAACAAAAAGATTGAAACTCTCATACAGGTTACCAAGGAAAAGTGAGCTAATGGAACTTTGAAACCCTGAGCAAACTTAATAGCCAATGGAAAAAATTTCTTATGAATTTTATCAGAAGGAAATCTAGGAAGAATGAAATGGAAAATCCAGAGAGAAAGGAAATCCTCAAAGTAAAGAGGGCTATTTCTACCCATACCCATTACTATGGAAAGAATGTTCGACTTACCCTTGACATATTCTTCCCTCCAAAAATAGCGAATCCACCCCGTTATATTCTTTCGACAACCATTGTTTCTAGAGGATGAACTGGTTTTCTTCAAAGTAGCCTTTTGCATCGAATATTCCAAGCCGTCAATCAAAGCTTTCTCGATCTTGAGTTCTTCTCGAGATAAAGATAAGTCACCAGGGTGAATATCACCAATAACAGGTAAACTATACAGAGCCTGGACATCTTCAAGAGTTGGACTAATTTCTCCAAAAGTTGTTACGAAAGTATGAGTCTACGGATTCCAGTGATGAAGGACGGGCTTCAACCCTTTATTATCACGAGAAATCTGCGACATTGAAGCTCGAACAACATTATAAATACTAGCACTCTTCAGTCTGGTTATATAAACATGAGTCAAAATGATGCTCCTACACCAGGAACCCCAAGCCGCTAGCATTCCAAAATGAGATTTGAAGCAAACAGCATAAAGGGGAAAATCATTCCAAGCAACCCTAAAATAAGGAATCAGTCGAAAACGACTAAGATTATCCTTGATTTCATTACAATTTGGATAAGGAGACAACAAATCCGAATCATTCTTTGCAGAAGGAATCCAACCATTGGATATATCCAAGAATAATGCATCACCAACCTCCATGCAGTCATTTGAAGGCTCCTTGAAAGGTTGAACGACAGAAACCTTTTGTTTCTTAATGGGCTTTCTCTTAGGAGACATTTTGAAACGAAGAAATAAGGAATTTAGGGATTTCGAGATTAAAGAGCTTGAAGAAGCAGGGAAAAAAGGGAAGAAAAGTCTGATCAAGGTAAATTGATCTTTAAAGATTTTCTTTCTTATACACATTTTGAATTTGAAATGATTAGCTTTATGGAAATCCCAAAAACTATTTTGCGGGTTTTCAAGCGTTGCATACACTGAACAATGCCTGAGTGACACGTCAGCATTGCATTTAATGCACCAATGGCTCAAACACGAAAGGGCGCAATTACAGTTTATTGTAGCTCCCATAATGCATTTTTCTCCTAATAATGTGTTTACAACACGTCTAATCAGCACGTGGGAAATGCAGGGGCTAATGATGATATTTGATTTCAAAATCAAATTGTCTCAATTAGAATATGTCACTTGGCATCGTATAACATATTACATATTTCGAAAGCCCATATTGAGATTTGGGAAAATTATTTCGAAAAAGGATCATTAAGAATCTTGAAGCTCTACTCAAGATAGACTATAGGTATTTCTTACATAAAGTATCCTGAAACTCTACATAAGATAGATTTTATATTAAATACACTAAGGTCTCACATAAGATGGACCTTAGAGAAAGTATTATGAAGATATACTTGAGATGGATCTCAGGCATTCGAATGTCCAAATATGTTGAGAGTATTTGCTCACTTATGTTGGAAGAATTATTTCGAATTACATCCGTATTCTGAGAATCTACTTGAGATAGATCTCAGACATTCGAGCGCCCACATATGTTAGAGTATTTGGCCACATGTGTTGGGAGTATTATCTCGAATCAGATAAGTATTCTAAGGATCTATTTGAAATAGACCTTATAAAAAGTATTCTAAAAATTTGCTTGAGATGGACTTCAGAGAAATATTATTGTTTCGAGCGCCCATTTATGGTAGGAGAATTATTTCGAATCAATATAATATATTAAGGATTCACTTGAGATGAACCTTAGAGAAAGTATTCAGAGGATCTACTTAAGATGGATCTCAGATCTTCGATTGTCCACATATGTTGGGAGAATTATCTCAAACTCAGCAAAGCACTTTAAAGATCTACTTAAGATAGAGTTTAAAACAATTTTCATTTGAAGGAAAACCTTCGAATTAATCAAGATAGTATTTGAGAGTTTATCACAAACGTATCTGTTATGTGATTATCAAGAAATTGTCTCTTGTGTAATGGTGCATTTACAATGTGGATAAACATCGCATTTTAAACGTAGGGGGCTAATGATGATGAGCCAATTTGGAAATTGATTTAATTCAATTGCAATGTGACACGTGGAAAGTTCAATTGCATAATTACACATCCAAAGAATGAATAAATTGAAATTCTGAATGTCTTTTGAAAGACTTGCTCCCAAGGAGAGAGTATTATCAGACAAGTATAATTTCGAAGAGCCCATTTCAGGAGAATCATTTCGAAATTAATAGCATAATTTGAAGTTCTACCCGAAATAGACTTCAAACCTTGAAACATTCAATTTGCATATCATGAAAGCATTAATAGGTTAGCCACCTCGAGAGGGCCAATTCGTCATGATAAGTATTATAATGTCCCATAAGGGAAGTTATTAGTATAATGCTATTTCGAGTTTATATTTCAAAATAGTAGTTGTTATACATTTTGAGAAGACATCTCGAAATGACCATTTTGTTAACCCAAAGTCATTAATATTCTGAAACGTGTTTTTGGATAACTATACTAATGACTCGAAATCGAAGTCATTCACTTAAAACATAGGGGGAAATAAACATCAGACTTTCAGGAATGGAGGGCCAAAAAGATAAGTCCTATTAAGATTGTAGAAGATATTGTAGCACGAAAGGAATTTAATCAATACAGAACAGTAACGCACCAATCCGAACGTTTTGAAAGCATTTATTAAAAAGTTTTATATTGAATTAAGCGTTTTTTATATTGAATATTCAAATCAAAACGCTTGTTCAATCAAGTGTTTTTAATCCGTTCATGAAATGTTGTAAACGGTTAGGTGATGAGTCTGAGGGTATAAAAGGTGAATGAGGCATTAGAAAGAAGGATTGGATGGCTGGACATTTTGAAATTCTCTGAGAATTGCAGAGCTTTTATCTTGGGACTCTTCTTTTCTGAAATCAATATAAGTTATGTATTGTCTCTCTGAACATTCCTGATTGATCTTACCATTTTCCCTTTTTGTTTAATCTTTTGCAAAAGTTAATCTTTCATTGGAACGATCCTTCTTGGATTTAGGCCAGCGAAAGCAAGTATTCAAATCCTTTGTTGTTCAAACCCTTTTAGCTAATTGACATTTTTGTCATTTACTGGTTTGTGCATCACCAATATCAAAGACAACTCAAATATCACGAAACCACTTATAACTTATCCAAACCACGACTATATTCCTAGGCATTTTTTTATTTTATTTTTATTTTTTTTCTTGATTTGATTTCATTAAAAAGATATGAAAAGTATGCAAAGAGGATCTAAAAGAGGGAGTTGGATCTTCTGTTAGCTAGCTAACATGGATTACTCGGTTAGCTAGCTAACATGTTGATATATATTCTGGGTGGGCCCCATTAGAAAGGGTGACCTGCTATCTTACAAACCCTAAGAAAAAAGTGAACCCTAAGATTCCACACTTTAACCGGCTGCTACCTTAACAAGTTAAAGTGGTGGGTCCGCAGGACACATGTAATCCTGGTAGCTAAGATCCGATTCCCAAAGCGAGTTCCCGCACGATATGGAGATCCTCTCAGTACATGGAAATCTCAATAAATAAATAAATTAATAATGAATCTGATGCCAATAACAGAGCACAATTAATATTGGCTCGTCTCATGCAATGTAAAACACATAGTTACAAATGTAGGATTCAAAGTCTTTTTGGCACAAAATGCCGACTGTAGACGCACCCAAAAATTGCAAGCATCGGGAACCCAAAATGCACATCTGGTAACTATCATGGGTCAAATCACCCAAGATATATATTTCGGCAGCTTTGGCTCGAAATGCCAAGAAAAAAAAGTCCCTACAAACATAAAAATACGAGTCCATTTTTGCTGCTCTCCAAAAAAAAAAAAAACAGAGATCTACTGCTCCGTCGTGGAATATTTGACACGTGTTTTAAAAATCTTCATGTGGTGTGCACGCAGGACGATGACAAGTGAGAAAACCGAGAGGGCAGGTAGAACTCAACATTCTTCACCTCATCTACCTCCTCGTTTTTACCAGAACTTTCCTCCATGGATTTTTCTTCTACTAATGCAACAACCTCGACTTTTTCTCTCGAATCTCCATCCTT
>JAUPMG010292291.1:0-17447 GCA_031762675.1 Pachysandra terminalis | reverse complement strand
TTTAAAACATAAACATGCTTAAATAACAGATCAAGAACTATTACAGAGGATTAAATCAGACAATACTTTATTCGTCTTTGTAAGGATTTACGTCACTGTGCTTGATCGCATGCATTATATTACTTATTAATTATTAAGTTGGGTTATCTGACCTATTTTGTATCTTATTTTAATTGTGGCTAACCTAATCAGTTTTAATGTTCTAAGGGGGTCTATAGCGTCTTGTGTGATTAGCAGTCCTTTAAGTGCCCCTAATCCTAATTAATTAGTGAAATTAAGCTAAAGTTTCCCAAATTACTATTTTACCCTTAAGTTTTCTCATTGATATTTTATGTTTAATTTGGGTTGTTACATACACTTAGCCTAGTAAGTGAAATAATTAAATTACATTTTTAATTGGAATAGGGTCAATGCTACTACCCAGAGATATAACATAAATAAAACAATAAGAATATGCTAATCATGGCAAATATGGAAGTATATGAGATGCATGGTCAGATTATTAATGAATGAATGCATGCTCATGTAATAAAATATGATAATCACCAAGTCTGACATGAATGGAGAATACAGGCCCTGCCTCTAAACTTTAGTTGGCATCCTTGCTGTCATTTACAATTTGACTCATGCTTCCAATGGAAACAATGTTCCTTTAAAAAAGGAAAAAAAAAGGAAATGGGGAAGAAGTAATAATCTGCCATTAATAGCATTAATCTTTTCGAGCTAACCGAGGGCCTCTAAACTTTAGTTGGCATCCTTGCTGTCATTTACAATTTGACTCATGCTTCCAATGGAAACAATGTTCCTTTAAAAAAGGAAAAAAAAAGGAAATGGGGAAGAAGTAATAATCTGCCATTAATAGCATTAATCTTTTCGAGCTAACCGAGTTTCCTTCGAGCTCTTACCGATCTCCCTTTGAGAGATCCCTTCGAACTCCGGCTACCCCTTCGAGTTCTGGAGTTGTATGCCTTTAGATCTCTTTTCTCAAATTCTTGAACCTCTTCTTATTCTTCTTTGAGATCTTGCTCTTTTGCAATTCTTTTTCTCAAAGACAAGTTTTTTTTATGAAAGCTTGGAAACTGTCAAGTTATTTCATAGACATACAAGAGAATATGTAAAAATATAACAAAACAAAAGGGTAACATTAAGATTGATTTGATAGGTTCCTAACAGTCTTATTTCAAATGTACTCCGTATTTTGTGCCTAAAAATGAATGGCAATGCTTTAGACTGGCCTTGACTGATCGTTGAATTATTTT
Source organism: Pachysandra terminalis (assembly GCA_031762675.1). Lineage (NCBI taxonomy): Eukaryota > Viridiplantae > Streptophyta > Magnoliopsida > Buxales > Buxaceae > Pachysandra > Pachysandra terminalis. Next base: position 16,188 of record JAUPMG010292291.1, on the reverse strand, counting down.
TTCCCCACGAAGAACCTAGTGTCTATTTGGGTCTATAGGCTTGCCCTAGCGCGAGCATCCCTACACAAATAACATTATAATGAACATTTGTGAGGTGTTTCATCATTAAATATAACAAAAAGGAGAATTATTTTTCCGTTATAACTTTCAAGGCAAGATGAGATGTATAGATAAATGTGGTCCCCACATTCTTTTGAGGCTATAATAAAAACAAAGTATTATATTTTTGAATTTGTTGTCAGGTCATCATTATTATGATGACATCATAAGAAAAGACATTTCTGCTTCTAAGCATCCGAATGCACATTGCTTCTAAAATGCATATTTCCTCGGAGCAGCTTCTTTGAGGATTTTTGCTTCGAGCAACTTGGCCTCGAAAGACATTATTGTGCGCCCTTCGGCCAGCCCTCGAAGAATGAGCATCAAATATGATATGTGCTTTTATAAAAAAAAGAGTATAATATTTATTTGAGGGTTTTTCTTTATGTTATAATAATGATGACATCATCAAATAAGCGATTAAATATTTTGCCCTTAACATATTTATTTACTCTTATGCCATCATTTATAAATTCATTAGCATATATCATTCAATAATTACTTTTGAATGCATATGCATTCGAATTCACTATTCATTTAAAATTATTATTCAACATTTATTTGAATTTAATATTTATTTGTAAAATTGAATTTTACTATTCATTCGAGTATTCAATTTTACTATTTATATACGAATTCAAATTCGAGATTAAAAGTTCAAATCATTTTCCTTTTGAACTCAATATTTCTGCATCTTACTTTTTATGAGATGCTTGATTTTGAAATTGGGGGCTCAAACATGATGATGAGCCAATTTGAACCAATTATATATTTCATTCGAAGGAGAATATTCCCTCGAAACTCTAAGTACTTCTTCGAAAGCCCACGAATTCAAAGCAGCATATTTCAAAAGCCCACTCGAGATGGGAGAATTATTTATTAATATTTAAAAATATATTCTAAAGCTCTAAACAGACCATATTTTCTTCGAAAGTCTACTTTCGAAGTATCCAGTAAGTATTCTGAGGCTTATTTGAAATAGACCTCATACCCAGTATTATTTTAAAGGCACATCTTCAAAGTATTATATGTTAAGAATTCCTTTAGGAATATTTATTAAAGGTTAGAATTACCCTCTGATCTTTTATATGCTTGCAGTATTCGCTTGCTGTAGGCTTACGCCTCATATACTTGTGATATTTACTTATTAAGGGGGCTCAAATCCTATATGTTTTAAATTTTCAACATATATAATGCTTGTGTAAGAATTTGCTTAATATATCAATTTGAGTATAACAGGTCAAATAAAGTGGACATCTACTCATGCTATTAACAGAAAGCCCACATGTGCTGGGAATATCTCTGTCTTTTCGAAACCCAGGTATGAGGGGATATCTCTTCGAGTTTATTAAATTTTTAAATTCTTGATTCCCGTAATGACAATGAGTCAATTTGAAATTGCTTTGATTCAATAATAATGTGCCATCTAGCATGATTAATTATAAGGATTATATATCTTATTCGAAAGACTTAGAAAGAATGTACCTTCGAAGTGTTATATTTCGAGAGCCCACCCGTGTTGGGAGAATTAACTCAAAATCAATATATTCTGAGGATCTACTTGAAATAGACCTCAGACCTTCGAGCGCCCACCTGTGTAGGTGAACTACTTGAGATGGACCTCAGGTCAATATTCCTTCTAAGGTACACTTTTGAAGTATTCTCGAGAGTCCGCCTGTTTTGGGAATATTATCTCAAATCAATATATATTCTGAGAATCTACTTAAGATGGACATCAGACCAATATTAATGATGAATCAATTCGAAAGTTGATTTGACTCAATTATAATATTTCATTTGAAAGGTCTTTAAATTAAGAATATATTTTCGAAATAACTAGTATTCTTTCGAAGGCATACCTTTGAAGTATTCATGAATTCTGAGGCCTACATGAGATAGGACCTCAAATTAGTATTCATTCAAAGGACTATCTTCGAAATGTTCTTATATTCTGAATATCTACTTGAGATGGAACTTAAATTAGAATTCTGAAAATCTACTCGAGATGGACTTCAGACAAGTATTTTTCGAACGCTCACCTATGTTGGCAGTATTATCTCGAATTAAAGTATACTTTGAAAGGATAACCCTTAAAGCATTCAATATATATATATATATATATATATACATGAGATGAACCTTAGACCAAGCATTTTAAGGATCCACTTAAGATAGACCTTAAACAAAGAATTCTAAGGATCTACTTGAGATAGATGTTTGACAAAGTATTTTAAGGATCTACATGAGATGGACCTTAAACCTACATTCTTTTGAAGAAAAAACTTCTAAATAATTTATAAATCCTTTAAGGAAAACCTTATAGCAGAAATCCTTTGAAGAAAAATCTTCGAAGTGATCTAAGCAATATTCTAAAGAAAACCTTATAATAGTTTACTTATGAAGTGAAATCATATTTCTAAGGATCTACTTAAGATAGACCTTAAACTAATATTCATTTGAAGGTTACCTTCGAAGTGATCTTATATCTTGAGGCCTACATGAGATAGGACCACAAATTTGTATTGCTTCAAAAGTTCACCTTCGAAGTATTCTATTTCAAGTGCTCACCTGTATTGGGAGTTTTATCTTGAATCAATATATTCTGAGGCTTACCTATGATTATACATCAAACTAATATTTCTTTGAAATCCCAATTTTGAAGTGTTATATTTCAGGAATCCATTGATTAAGAATTCTTATGATCTTATGTATACAAGACATTAACTACTCCATAAGAAGTAATTCAAGGGTTAGCCACCCCGAGACGGCTAATTCGTCATTTATTATATTTTCAACAGGCTCATCATCTTGAGATAGACAATTCATACGAAGTCGTGAACACTAACTTGTATCTATCGCATATCGGCTTCGAATATGATGCCTCAACATAGTGAAACAAAAGTTTCATGTTCTAAGTACAATGTTTTCATCATCGAAATGAACTCATGCCTCTTTAACAAGAGCCATAAGTGCAGGGGGCTAATGATGATGACTGGTTTTTAAAGTACACACGTGGAACTATTTTATTTCTAGAATTTTTATTGTATATTTTAGACTAATTGAAGTCTGAAAACACTGTTCATTGAACCTTGAAAACACTGTTCATTGAACTTCGAAATCACTGTTCATCATATTTTGAAATCACTATTCATCTAATTTCGAAGTCATTGTTCACTGTAATTTTGAAAAATTGTTCATTTGATATGAGAGCATTTAATGTATTTGCTAATTAATGTATTATGATTGTTTTTGAAGCATTTAAATATGTTTATTTAGGACATTTAATGCTTTAATAGTTTTCTTGGAGTATTCAATTCCTTTGAAAGTTTTCTTTGAGGCATTTAATAGGTGGCTCTCCATTCAAAGGAGGTGACTCTTCACTAAAAAAGGTGATAACTCTCCATTTATTTAAGAATGACTTTTTCTCACTTCAAAGGGAGGGGAGACACGTAGAGATCAGAGGCTCTCTTCATGGAAAGATGATTTGGAGAAGCATCATTTTCCAACTCAAGAATAAAAAAGATAGAGAATTCTATCTTTTTCCCTCTTCTTCTTATATATGTATTTCTACAATATTTATCATGTAAATTATCTCTCAAGAATAAAATGAGAAGAATGAATGCCGTATGGCAATCCGTAGATGTATGTGATATTGCCGAACCACGTAAAATCTCGTGTCTTTATTTTGCTTTATGCTTATTATTCACTATTTTGGAATTAATGCTTGTTGGAATCGATGTAGTGCCACCCAAATGGTCAGTTATTCTATTTAGGTGAGCGGTGGGGACATTCTTGAACCTCAAAAGACCTTATCCAACCCAAATCGATTATATCAAGAGATCAACAGCTTAATCGACTTAAATGGGTTTTATATACCGATTTGTGCATCACCAGTACTGGTGATGCACAAACTGGTTAATGACCAAATTAATTAACAATCAAGTGTTAATTGATCCCAAATGGTTTGAGCAACGAAAGGTTCTAATACTGGTGATGCACAAACTGGTAAATGACCTAAAATGCTAATTAACAAAATTGGTTTGCACAATCAGTGGATTCAAATACTTGCTTTCACTGGCCTAAATCAAAGAAAAACCGTCCAGTGAAAGGTTTCCATTTGGAAGATGATAGCAAAGAAGGAAAATGTGAGATCAATTAGGAATGCTCAGAAAGACAATGCATAACGTAACTCCAGAAAAGAGAATTCCTAAGACAAAGCTCTGCAAGTTCTCAGAGAATGTTCAATGCCAAGAAATTTGATAATCAACCTCTTTTTCTGATGTATCTTTGCACTTTTATAGCCTTAGACTCGTTACTTAACCGTTTGCAACGTTTCATGAACAAATTGAAAACGTTTGATTGAACATGCGTTTTGATTTGAATATTCAATATCCAAAATGTCTAATTTAATAAACAACGCTTTAACACATACTTTCACAACGTTCGGATTAGTAAAGAATATAAGGTTATAAAGTTAATGATACGTTACTGTTTTGTATTGATTCAAGTCCTTAAATGCATCAAGATCTTTAAGGATCTTGACAGGACTTATCTCTCTGGCCCTCCATTCATGAAAGTCTAAGATTTATTTCCCCCTATGCTTTAAATGAATAACCTCGAATTCACTAATTTTGAGGAGTAATAGATATTAGGAAATGTTCCCTTACAAGTATGTTTTCATACTGATTATGTCGAATAAATACTTCGAAAGTTGATATCGAATTATTCATATGATTATCCTGAACGATAACTAAAAATATAATTTTGGAATAATAAGTTGGTCATTTCGAAATATCATTTCGAAGTGCCTAACTAAAACTATTTCGAAATACAAACGTATGTTAATAACCACATATAAGATTTAACTTGAGATGACGAATTGGCCCTCTTGAGGTGGCTAACCTAGAGATAATGAATTTTGTGGATATCTCGAAATAATTATTACGAAATGGATATTTTCGAAATATACTATTTCTAGTCACTCACTAAGAGTGACCTTTTCGAGAAGATATTCGGATTTTCAAATATACGCTCTAGAATGTATATTTACATAACTATCCTTGCCAGATGTCATACTGTGATTGGATTGAATCAATTTTCAAATTGGCTCATCATCAATACCCCCTGTGTTTAGAAGGTGCATTTCAGCCATTGTAAACGCATAATCAATAAGAGATATTTTCCAATGCATCTTAAATGTGCATTTCTGATAATCACACAACTTGTGTTAGTTTCAAAAATTGTCTTTTGATATTCTTAGATAATTTGAAGTCTTTATATGAAAGGAATTTTGAGATTCTAACTCACTCTACCTGGGATGGCTCACAAAAGCCAAACTGATGAGAAGAAATCAGTTCTTCCTCAGATTCTCTCATTTTTGAAGAAATTAAAAAGGATAATGTTTCTATGAGTTGGAGCTTTCAGTGTAAGATTATTGTGATCAAGTTTTCTTACAAAGTTGAGCCAAAAGATGGTTATCCTTATATTAAAGCAGCCCTGACACTTAACGTCTATGAAAGACGAAGAATGGGTTTGAAGAGGATGATGGAGCTTATGCTCTTTTTATCAGGCTTTATCAGTAGCCTTTATCTATGATACCGTCTAACAGTTCTTACGACTTCAATGGATGATTCGCTCATCCAAATTCGATAAATGAAGACAACAGGTTTTGTAAAACTATATGAGAGCTCAAGGAATCTTAGCTTATTAAAGCATTGAATATTGTAAAGCTATAAACGCTTTAAAAATATATTTTGAATGTTTTTGGTAATCAATTTTGATTAAAAATTGTAACACTTCAAACTTTTGTCCATTATTTTGCTTTTGAGTGCTTTCCTCAATAATACTCCAATATTTCGAATTAATTCTCCCAATACAGGTGGGCATTCAAATAAGTTAATTCAAGATCTATCTTTATGTAGATTCTTAGAATGTTAATTTGAAATCCATCTTATGTAGAATTCAAAATGTATATATTTTATTTCGAAAGTTATCTTTCAAAAATATTGGTCGAAGATTTTTTCTTAGAGTGTTAATGAATTACTTCAAGGATTTTTATTCAAAAGAATTCTATTCTAAGGTTTTCCTTAGATAAATATTTCAACCTACTCATGTGATTGTTTGAAAATCTGAGGTCTATCTTTTGTAAATCCTTAGGATATTTAAATTTTGAGTTGATTTTCTCTCGTATGTGAGCACTCAAAAGTCTAAGGTCCATCTTGCGTAGATCCCTAGAATGTATATAATTTGGAGTTGATTCTCTCACATATGTGAGCGCTCGAAAATCTAAGGTCCATCTTGGTTAGATCCTTAGAGTATATATAATTTTGAGTTGATTCTCTCACGTATGTGAGCGCTCGAAAATCTTAGGGTCCCTCTTGTGTAGATCCTTAGAATACATATGATACTTTGAAAATATTCTTTATTTCGAAATGTAAAATCCGTTGTATGGAGTCCAGGTGGCGAATTTTGATTGATTCAATTTTATTTTTAAATTTGAATCATCATTAACCCCCTGTTTTATCACATGCGGATTAGATGTTTGTCATACGCATTAAATACGTTATGAGTGATTATAACACCGTCATTTTGCCTTTTTGTATGATACCCATACTGCATTAAATGCAAAATCACGTGCCCCAAGGGTATTGCGTAATGCATGCAACGCTTGGTAACCCAAGGAATCGCCGTTTAGGGTTCTTGACAGTTTAATCATTTAAAATTTCAAAATGTATAAGTAAGAGAAAACTATTTGAAATCTTTTTACCTTATCCCAATCTTCTTCTTGTGTTTATCCTTTGCTTTCTCTCTGCGAGTTTTTTGTCTTCGAGTTTCCTTTGCTTCCTTCTTTACCTATTCTTTGAAATGTCTCCCAAAGCTCAATCCAAAGGTAAAGGTAAGGCTACTTCAAAGCCAAAGAAAACCATTGTAGTTTCTGATCAGAAATGCATTGAAGTAGTTGATGAACATTTTTGGGAATCTTCCAATAGCTTCTTTTCTACTAGTAGTGTAAGTGAGGAGAAATTGTTGTCTCCGTATTCAGATTATTCTGATATTTATGAGAATATCAGTCGTTTTCGACTGATTCCTTATTTCAGAATCACTAGGGGTGATTACCATTTTCTTCTATTTCATTCTAATCCCATTTTTGGTATTCCTACTGGCTGGGGTTCTTGGTGTAGGAACATTCTTGCTAATCCTGATTATGTAGCAAAGTTGAAGAGCGCTGGTATTCTAAACGCCATTTGAGCATCTCTTCTAGAATTTTCTCGCGACAACGAGGGTATAAAAGCTCTTTTTCGAAGATGGAATCCCCAAACTCACACATTCATCACAGCTTTCGAGGAAATAACTCCAACTTTGGAGGATGTGAGTATCCTTTGTAATCTACCAATCATTGGTCAATGTCACCCTATTATCATACTTACTCATAAGGAGAATATGATTAATTACGATTTGGTTAGAGTTTTAGAATATTCAAGGGCAAAGGCAATTTTGAAGAAGAGCGCTGGTGAAGGTAGCGGCTCTAGATTAACTCTGAATGGTTGGATTCGATTTTATTGGAGGGAAGAATATTCAAAAAGTAAATCCAGCATTCTTACCATGGTCATTGGCAGAGGAAGATCGAGCAACGTCTATTTCAAAGCTTTCTTGCTGCTTGGCTATCTCATTTCGTTCTGATGGGATATCCACATGACAAGGTCCGAGAAAAGGTGTTTCCTCTTGCCATTCGATTAGCTCAAGGAGTTAAAATTTCCCTTTCTTCTTGTTTCTTGGGCAATTTGTATGAAAACCTTGATCTTATAGTAGAAGATCAAGCCAGAGCAAGAGGTAGTTGAGTAGTTGAGACCGTTGTGGATATTGTCTTTTTACAACTTTTTTTCTGGGAGAGCTACCCCAATTATGCTCTAGTTCGAATTGATGCGGATTCCATAATTCGAAGTGCTGATGGGCATTACATAATCCGGAAGTAGCCCTTATTGAATTTTTTGACAAGGAGCACGAATTCGAGTATATACCATATACTCGAAGTATTGCTGGTGCTGAGTAACCTATCTTTGGTTCTGAAAATATTTCACTGAGAGTTGCTTCATTCTCCTTACTTCCAGAAGAATCTCAAGCATATCTGACTTCAATCCATCCTGGATATGTTTTAAGAGTGGTAGGAGATGAAGTCAGTGCTCTTCGTTATCATCCTCATCGAGTTATGAGGCAATTTGGACTAGATCAAACTCTTCCTCATGTGACTTCGAGTATTCTTCTGAATCCTCATGATGCCGGTCAAAGATATTCCCTTCAAGAAATCTCTGATTGCACTTGGATATTCGAGGAAGCTGTCATGGTTACTCATTCCAGAAAAGGTGGAGTTTCGAAATATTGGTTCGAGTTCTGGCAACACTTGCTTTTGGACTTTGATGCATTTATCAAGGGTAACGCTGTGCTTACTCACCAAAATATCTACAAGAAGGATGCGAGATGAAAACTCTTGGCTCGAATTATGCTCCTTCGAGAGATATATCAAATCCTGCTCATTATGAGTATTATCCTGACTCCTCCATTCGCATACAAGCTCCTTCAACTGCTTTTGTTCTTGAGAATGAACAAGTGGATGAAGCAGAACCCACTCCTCTTCTGAAAAGAGCTCGTTCGTCCAAGAGCAAGAAAGTCGAAAGGGAAGTTCCTGTGAAAACACTCAAGGACAAAAGTGTTCCTTCTTCGGAAGAACCTCCTATCAAAACATCTAAGGACAAAAGTGTTCCTTCTTTCGAGGAACCTTCTCCAGGTGATTTTTCGAATTTACTTCTCATATTTTCCATTTTCATATTTTTGTTTTGGGACTTATAGTTTGTCTTGATTTTTTAGCGGAACGCAGAAGAGAGCAGAATTCGTAGCTCCAAGGACAAAGCTGCTTTCAAATGCTGAAGTAGTTAAACATTCCTCAACACAGAATGATTTGACTCTGGTAACAATCATTTTTAATTGTTGTTTCTTCTCTTCTCTTTTCTTTCGAAATAATAATAACTTTAATAATCTGTAGGAAATTTTCTAGGACTCACCAAAATGTTCCTAAGGAATTTGTAGATAAATATACTCCTTATTTTATCGAAGCACGCAAGGTCAATCTTGAAAAGACTATAGACAGATTGCGGGCTGGGCTGATGTTGGTCTTCCATGCACATAACATATGTCATATGATTCTTTGTTGAATGAGTTAATCATTTATCGAGCTCAACAAACAGCTGCAAAAAAGACTCAATCTGAAGGGAAAGTCCAGGTTGAGGATCAAACTCGAATTGAAGGGCAAGTGTCAATTCAAGAGTCTGTAGAAGAACCTTTGGAATCTGCAATTCAAGTTTCAAATGAAGTGGAAAGAACAGAGGAAGAAGAAATTTTTGATTATGAAGAAGTGGAAAATGAAAACAGAGAGGAAGAAAGAAGTGGAGGAGAAGAAATAGAAGGAAGAGAAGATGTTCATCCTTGGGAAGAAGAAACTTTTTTTTCAGAACTTGTCTCCAATGTCTCCTTCTCTTCCGAATTCTCCTCCTACAAGCTCTTTGATAGCCCCCTCTTCTACTCCAATTATTTCTTCTCCAGAGAAGGTGATTTTCAACGTCCTTGCCTCTCTTGAAGCAGAAGAAACTTTGCCTGTAGAGATTGCTACTGATGCTACTGATGAAATTTCTGCTCTTGAGAATTTGGCTGTTGAAGTATCTACTATTGTTTCCACTGCTTCGAGTATTGATATGTCGAATATTCAAACTTTAACTTCTGAGATTTCGAGTATCCCAGGTTCTTTTACTATAAAAGCTGCAATCTCCACCGATGACGAGGTTCCTCTTCTGCCAGTATTAAAGAATATTCCTGCTCCTTGTAAGTGTTTTATTATTTATGTTTTTTGTGAAGAATTTCCTTCTTGTGTACTTCGAACTCTTTCTAATTTTTTTAGCTTCCATTGTTTCTGCAGTTCCACCAGTTGTCATATTCCCTGAATTATCAACTTCTATAATTCCCAAGGCTGTGACGACTTCATCTATAATTATGACTGCTGAAAAGATTACAAGTGTTAGAGCTTCTTCTTCTCCTATTTCTCCATCAAAAGCCACCCTTCGCAAAAGGAAGAACCTGATGTCTTCTCTGCTCAAACTGTTGTATATGAAGGGATTTATATGGTCTTCGCGCATATGTCGAAGTCGATGGATGCCATCTTTGAAGCGTATGGCGATATATCAGATGATGATCGAATTCCTTCTTCATATGCTAGGAGTGCAGGATATCAAGAGTTGTGTTCTTTCCTTGAAAAAATGTCACAGAAGACTTTCATCTCTCTTACTTCAAAGGATCTTTTAGATTGGAAACCACTTCTTGCGACTATTGAGAGTCTTGGTGTGAATATTGAATGACTGAAGGATAGGCTACAACAATTTTGAAAGGTCCATCCCACCTTTGCACAAACATGGGCTTAATAGTATTACTCCTTTCATAAAATGAAGCTCGAAATACTAATTCACCTACTTGAAATTTGGGAGGATAAAATTTCTTCTGATAAGATCTCGAAATAACTTGATGATATTGAATATTATTTGCCAAAGCTTGTTGCCTTTTCTCACTCAAATCGTCTATCTGTTGCATTCGAAGAGCAACTAGATCATGAGTATCCCAATCCATCCCAACAGCTTGAAGTATTCTGGCTGAAGATATTTGTAATTTGACAGGCAAGATTGCTTCCATTCCATATACCAACGAAAATGGTGTTGTCATAGTAGCTCAATGCTTAGATACTCTGTATGCCCATAACACATCAAACACATGTTCATGCCATTGAGTAGGATGATCATACATCAACTTACTTAATAACCTGATAAAAGTCTTGTTTGTAGCTTCTTCCTGTGCATTACCTTGAGGATAATATCTTGTAAACTTTTTATGTATAATATTATACATTGCAAGCATTTCTCGAACTGGATGGTTTAGAAAGGAAGAATAGTTATCAATAATGATTCTTCGAGATACACCACCTCGAGTAATGAGATATTCTTTGATGAACTGAGCGACTGCAGGTCCTGTTGCTTTCTTGCGAGCAATTGCTTCTACCCACTTGGTAAAATACTCTGTAGCTACCAAGATCCAGGTATGTCCTCTTCAACTACGGGGATTGATTGGACCAATCAAGTCTAGCCCCCAAGTATGAAATGGCTGTGGAGTAATGATAGACTGCATATTTCGAGAATGTTTTCTGGGAATATTTCCTTGTATCTGACATCTCGAACACTTCTTAGCATATTCAAATGCATCCTCTTTCATAGAAGGCCAATAATATCCATGTCAAAGAGTTGTTCACACAATTTCCTATTTCCTTGATGGGCTTCACATTCTCCTGAATGTACTTCTTGAAGTACAATGATTGCTTCTTTTGGATCAAGACATTTGAGTAAATTTTCATTTGCACTTACTCGAAATAGGTGACCTTCTTGAAAATGAAAACGAATAGCTCTCCTTTGAATTCTATGGGCCTCATAAGCATTGTTAGGTAGAAAGCCATCCCTTAAAAACCGAATGAAAGGTCTTCTGCAGTCTACTTCTTCTTCTGCAAAGATGGGACATACTTTCATGATATCAAGAGTACTTTGGCAACCAAGACAACTCCTTTGCCATTTCGAAGAATCAAGAGTCATGGTTGGCCAGTATACTCCGAATCTTTGCAGTCTTTTATCCAAAGGAATGGAATATGGATTTCCATAAGTCTTCTCGTGTATATCGTTGAGAATCTGCTGTGATTCTTCATTTCCAACGTATCGCAATAAAACTCCATTTGAAGATTTTAAGTATAAGATATTACCAACTTCAATGAAATTTGCTATTTTTCGAATAGGGATTTTGAAAATTGTAGTTGAATGTTGAAGTTGATGTAATATAGCATGTCTCCAATCAGTTGAGGGAACATCTTCTTTCTCAATTTCAGGATCCATTGTTGCTGGTGAGACTTTTCGAATAACTTCAATTTGTTGAGAATCTTCATTCAAACTCAATATGCTTCCAAGATTAGCCAAAATATCTGCTTGGTGGTTTTTGACTCTTGGAATGTGTATCAGAACACATTCATTTAATTTATTCATCAATGCTCGAATTGCTGTTCTATATGGAACCAACTCTTGTTCCTTAACAATAAAGTCTTCATTGATCTGAGAAATAATAACTTTTGAATCATCTAGCACTCTCAATCTTTGCATTCCCATTTATTTGGCCATAATCAGCCCAATTAGTAGAGCTTCATATTCTGCTATATTGTTGGAACACACGAAATTCAGCCTGAAAGAATAGTACGAGTGTTGCCCATTATTTGAAGTGAATTCAATTCCAGCGCCTCCTCCATTCGAATTTGATAATACATCAAATTTCATCTGTCATTATTGATCTTCCACAAAGTCAACTTCAAATTCAAGTAATTCCTTATCTTGCACTTTCGAAAAAGTCGCAAGTAAATCAGCTACTGGTTGTCCTTTTATACCTTTGGGCGTTTCACAAGAAATGTCGAATTCTGATAATTGCAACAACCATTTCGTATACCTTCCAAGTAATATAGGCTGAGATAGCAAATATTTGTTAGGATTCGAATGGGTAGTCAAAGCAGTTGGACATGCTAGAAGATAATGTCTTAACTTTCGAGTCACATGATACATAGCCAGACATAATTTATCCACCTGAGAATACTTCATTTTTGTTCCTCGCAAAAGTCTGCTGATATAATATACAGGCTTCTCAATTCCTTGAACATCTTCTTGAGCTAATAATCCTCCAATGGCATCATCCGAAGTGGCCAAATATATTCGAAGTGATTTTCCTGGAATTGGTGCAACCATAGTATGAGGATGTTTTCGAAAGTTTGTTGACATTCTAAAGTCCATATAAATTCTGCTCCTTTTCGAAGTAACATTAAGAAATGAGATATATATGCCGATAAACCTGGAATGAACCTTCGAATGTATAAAACTCTCTCCAGAAAAGACTTCAATTGCTTTTGATTCGTAGGATGAGTCATTTCGAGAATAGCCTTTTATTTTGTAGGATCTAAATCAATTCCTTGTATGTGGACAATGAAGCCAAGGAATTTTTCAGCAGTAACCCCAAAAGCACACTTAGCAGGGTTCATTCTATACTTGTAACTTCTGCAGCATTCGAAAACTCTCTGCAAAACTTCAAGACGTTTGGAACGATCTTTAGACTTCACCACAATATCATCCACATAATCTTCTACTTCTTTATGTATCATATCATGAAAGATAGTGGTCATTGCTCTCTGATAAGTTGTTCGAGCATTTTTTAATCCAAAAGGCATCACAGTATAGTGAAAATTACCTAAAGGAGTTTGAAATGCTATATGTTGAGCATCTATATGGTGCATCTTGATCTGATTATATCCACTATAACCATCCATGAAAGAAAACATTTCGTGTCTAGCTGTAGCATCAATGAGAAGATCCATGTTTGGCAATGGAAATTCGTCTTTAGGACTTGCTTTGTTGAGATCACGAAAGTCCACACACCATCTGATATGGCCATTCTTCTTCTTTACTGGCACAACATTTGCAAGCCAAATCAGATGTTGTATTGGTTTGATAAAAACAACCTTCAAGAGTTTCTCAATTTCAACTTTGATTTGCAATTTGATTTCGATCTTGAAGGTTCGAGATGATTGCTTGAGAGGTTTTACATCAGAAGACAAATGCAATCTATGTGTGACTAACTAGGTATCTAATCCACGCATATCATCGTAGCACCAAGAAAACACATCTTTATTATCTTTCAACAAAGTTACAAGATTAACTTTCTCTCCAGTAGACAAGCTAGCATTAATAAAAGTATTCTTTTTCTCTTCCCCTGGTTCTGATAAGTTAACTTCTTCCAAGGTTTCAAGAACAGATTTCTTTACATTGTCCTCAAGTTGTTCTGGTGCTTCTTGCAGATCATGTTGTACTTTGAATATTTCAGCCATTGATGGGATATCATCACTATCTTCATCACTTAGGATCTCAACATGATAAGCTTGGGGCATTGGCTCTTCTATCCCTTTCGAAACACCTTTCTAAAAAGAGTCTTCATATCCCTTCTGATATGATTCAGACTAGAGACGGTAGATAATACGCCCTTCAGGCATATCCACTCGTGTACAGCGAGCTTTCGAAGCAGGCTGCTCTATGGTAACTTCAGATGTAGCAGACCTTTTCTTCTCTTCCTTCTTTCTTTTTCGTTTTGCTCTTTCTTCTTTTCTTCTTTCATCCTCCTTTTCAAGGATCCGGATTCAGTTAAAGGCAAGTCTAGATTAGCTTGAAGTGTTGGCCATATTAGAAGTGAAATCCCTCAAGGGAGTACTTGACACTCACCAGCAGATGCAAGTTCATCATATTCAGCAACATCTGCAAGATGTAATTCAAGTTGATCGAAAGGACACGGATCAGCAATAAGGCGCAACATCTTACCATTTCGAATGCCTTTGAAACATTGATGGTATGTGGAAGGAACAATCTTGCATCTGTGGATCCATGGTCATCCCAACAAAATGTGATATGTTGGCTCACTATCCAGCACATGAAATAAGGTTGGATATCTGTAGGGTCCAACCTGTTATTCGAGGGTCACATGACCTAAGGCATATTGGCTTTGAGAATCGAAACCAAAGATCCTCATTGCCTGAGGAATCACCCTTTCGGATGACACTCCAATTGCCTTCAAAATACTAATTGAAATAATGTTCAGAGAAGATTCTGCATCCACTAAGGATCTTCGAATATCTACACCCTATAAAACAGAGTTCAAGTACAGAGCTCTTCCATGGTTTTTGCATGAAACCATCATATCCTCAGGTCCAAAAGTTATCAAACCTTCCTCTGAGATAGCAGTGTCACATTCCTCCTCTGCTTCTCACACAGACAATCTTTGATCATACGCTCGAATAGTTGTTTGTTCAGACTTTGAGAAGCCTATTTCTTTCAAACTCACTTCGAGTCTTTGATATTTTAACAAATCTATCCTTAGAGGCTAGTCAATCTCTTTTGAAACCTCTGAAACAATGACATTCGCAGTAGGTCCTTTACCTTTGTGATTTGGTAAAGGATTTGTGTGAACTGTTTCAGGTTGCAATTCAACTTCTCCGAGCTTTACTCAAAGTACAATCTTCGCAAAGTGTAGCAATTATAGGTGCTATGGCTTATGTACTGATGAAATTTACAAAATTTTGGATTACTCCGATATTTTGCTGAGAGCACTTTCCTTGGTACAGGAAGCTTAATACGATCGTCCTTGACCCAATTATCAAACAAAATATTGAATTAAGCCGGTGTGCAGTCTGGCTCAGGAGGAGGATCTCGAGAATCTCGAGAATTCTTGCTGTCATTTTTCCTTGCCTTCTTCGAAGGACTATCTTCAACAACACTAGTCTCATTTCTCCGCCTTTCGAATTTCTTGGCGGGACTGGGCAACGAAGGACTCGTCTTTTGAACTGCTTCGTATAACTTGGTAAAACTTTTGATCTTCAAATTTTCTAAATAAATCCTATAATCAGGAAGAATTCCATTTATATAATGGTCAACAAATTGTTCTTCATCCATTGTTTTTGTGCAACACATAACCAAATCTCGAAATCTCTTAACATATTCGACAAGACCTTCAGACTGGCCTTGACGTTCTCTGCTCAAATCCACAATAGTGTAAACTTCTTCAGTAATGAAAAATTTCTTGTGAAATATTGCTGCCATGTCTTCCCAAGTTTCCACAGAACTTGGTTTCAAGTTGTTATACCATGTGTAGGCTTTTTCTGAAAGGGACTTTGAAAATTCCCTCAATCTCAGGTCATTATTCGAAGCATGGGCTCCCAAAGCTTCAATGAAATGACTTATGTGCTCCTTCACATTCCCTGTTTGACCAGTAAACTTAGGGAATTTAGGACTCCCATAATCCTTAGGATATGGTCTACTCATGAGAGAGAGAGAGAGAGAGAGAGAGAGAGAGAGAGAGAGAGAGAGAGGATATGGTGGGCAATAATCACTCTTGGCCCAATTAGGATCTCGAGCGGGTGATTTCTTCAGAAGTGATTCT